>SDEE01000111.1:0-98609 GCA_004126415.1 Candolleomyces aberdarensis | reverse complement strand
GGAAGAGTGTGAGATATGGCCTTTGCAGGAGATCTCATTCCCGGGTCCGACGCGCGCGAGATATGGTACGCAGATCCGACGCGTCAGCGATCGGCGAACCGACCCCGATATGACCCCGCCGTTTCGATGTTGCACGTCGTTAGACGATGTGGCATATCTCCCGCGCTAATGCCATATCGGTTGGCTGGTTTTTTACTGATGGGCGCATAGAAGCTCCATCTCCGATCCAAAATTCAAGATGTCCTCGCCGCAGCACTCCTCAACGATCCTCACATACCGACGACTTCTTGAAGTATCCGGCGGTTGCCAACAGTCTTCGGGTGCAGCACGAAAGTCTTTCGTCTCGCAGCGATTCCCTTCGCATGCCACCATTTGGACGACACCTTCAAGTCCCAAAGCCGTCTCGAGAAGCTCATGCTCCGGATCAGGTCGCCAGCTTGGAATCCAAGCGTCCTTAATGAAAAGGTCGCGTTCGTTTTCCGAGTCCCAAACAACCCAGCAGACTGTGCCTCGCCCGGAGAGCGTGAAACGTGTAAAGCATGGCTTGATATCGACCATGCTGTATGTTTTCCGCACGTTCGTCTTATCGTCGATGACAGTCACGGACCCTCCTGTCTTCCTCCCGTCTTCAATGATCCACTGTACGCTAGTGTCTAATCCAAGCACCTCTTCGTCATCAGAGCTGAGGCCGATAACGATTCGAACAAAAGCGTCTGGACTGCTGTGATAATCGATGTACGACACAAATTGTGCCCCAGCGCGATCGAAGTGGTAAAAGTGAAAGTAGTGCTCGGTAATAACGAGCGATCGAACGAACGTTCGATTAGGTTGCTGAATAAAAATCTGACTGTCGAGAATAGTCAATGCCCGAGCATCGAATATGAAGGCGAATAAGACACGTACCGGGCATACACTGCTTGCTGACCGAGTTGGCTCAAGCCGTCATGCGCATCCTCACTTCGCACGACGTCAAAGCAAGCAGTGACGTTGCTAAACCCAATGCTAGTACTGGAGCCATTCTTAGTGAGCCGTGGAAGCTCGAACGAGGGTCCTCTGGCTCTGATGGCAAGAGATGGAGATGAATAGTGATCCATTTCAGATTCCTCGAGGTGGAGTAATCGAACGTCGTGAGTTTCCTTGATTTGCCGCGTCCTATCTGCTCCGTCACTGAGGCCTTTTATAATATTGTCGATGATCTCGAGAACGGGCTTGTACAGATCTGACTTTTCTGAAATCTCCTCGGCTTTGGGGATGTTCAACCATCGCTCGGTCTTTGAGTCGTACAGGTCGCAGCTCGCCAGGAAGGCCTCGACACGTTCGTCAGACACCAGTTCATGGTACAGAGAGTTGGTGAACTGCTCTTCAGCCAAAGATACATTCCCTTTGAGCTGAGCGTCGAGCATCGCCAGTTGTTGGTGGATCATCTCATCCTTTGGCGATAGTTCTGGGCCATCGAGAGGAGGTTGGGCCTCACGATCACGGTCGGCCTTGACTTGGGGAGAACTTGACATGACGACGCTTGTGATAGTGGTTGTAAAGAGTCAAGAGGGTGTGTTACAAAAGTCAAGGGACACCACGGCATTTATAGGCCCCACGTTTGAGGACAATGGCCGGTCGTGATGACGACCGAAAAAGGGCAAAGTGGGTATTGAGATCTTAATTAGGACGCGACAATGGTCTGCATGACATTGACAGTTGCGTGACCGCGTTTGGACCAGTGGCAAAAGGTGGCAAAGCCTCTGGGTGGATCTAGCACCCTGTCGCTCCTCTCGACCTTGTATTCGAGCCACTCAAAGAGCTTCTCACCTGTTTTTTTAGGCAGTGTCTTTGTCAGAACGTCCGAAGTAACCTGGTGGAATCTTCCTTCCCTCTGCGTCCGTTTGTTACCACCAATAGCGTTCTAACTTATCAAAACAAAATTATACAAAGGTTCGATGTCATATTTAAGCGATCTATGGGAATCCTACATGGATACACACCCACAGCGGTAATCGCACGGCAATACGAACTGAACGAGGCCCTATTAATCAGGCGGTAGCAGGAGCGTTGAGCTCAAAGCTTCCGCTAAACTCGCGAACCCAATCGAATATGTCAGGGCGGATTTCGAAGACTCGCAGGGCATAATCAGGTCTGCCAACTTGTCAGTTCATTCGGGCCAAATGATATAACCCAAGGCTTACCCTGGAGCGATATTGGCGTCTATGACGGTCGAAAGTTGACCAGCCCTGGCATCGGGAATATGCCAGGCCTGAACAACACTGAAAGCATTGTCTGCTGGTCCAAGGGAGATCCAGAGGGTCGTGGTTTCATTGTCAGTTGGCTCAACCGTCCAAACAACGTCGGTGGCCTCCCCAACGGTTGGGTTCGTGAGGTGCACGGCTTGGGCGCAGGTGACGAGGGCGGCAGAGACGATAGCGAACCTGTTGTTCAAAGGGATCGCAATGCGATCACAAAAAAATGAAAACAAAATGAGGTTATCAAAACTATGACTTCGGTGTGACTGTGGAAGACGTACCAGCTGAACTTCATTGTGTTCCAACGACTTTTCTGTACCATACTTGTCCTGCCTTTAAAGCTTTGTCCTCACGGCGATTTCAACCCGCCATCGCTTGTTCTGGTGAGGTATTTGCCACTTTCAATCATGGTCGCAACGCAACGATCAACCCCTCGAGAAGGCTCGGGTTTGGCGCGCATCTCACAGGCTCACACCCCTGTTCGGGTAGTTCATGTCTTCTTCTATCTACGTCCAAGAGTACTTGGTCTGTGATTAGCTATTCACAAGCGAAATAGTCCTGAATCAGTGTGAACTATGCGTCTACACTTTGCCCTTCATCCCTGAAGCGGTGTAGTCGAACCAGCCAGGAAGGATAAAGTCGAGCGTGTAGATCGCCAAAATCACCATTGCACCATCAAAAATGTCTACGGCATTTGGGCCTTTGAGTAAGCGGAGTAATAGGCGATCGTGGACTGGATTTACTAATACTCACTGGAACATACTTCGGTGGTTATAATTCGTCTTGACCATCCGTATGAAGTTCAATGCTGGTTCGGTTATCCGATAAACGGCATCGTGAAGAGGTTTCAGAAACGAATCGTCGCAGAAGCAGAACGACATTCCCTCACTTACCGGATGAGCAGTACGATGGTGTTGAACAGGGAGCATCTTGAGTTGTGCAGAGTTCACGTCGGACAGTAATCGGATACTTCTCATTACTTCGTTCGGCGGCGTGCAATGGCCGACGTGTGATGTACCTAATCAAAACCTCCAGCACGCAAGCGGAGAACACTAAGTACGATGACCACTGTAGATGGAAGTTCGGATGTATCAATCAATCGTGATATAGCCTGTGGAGTCGACGGTCCACACGTACCAAGCTGGAGTCTGGTACTACCCAGCGTGATATTTCGTCCATAAGGCCGTTCTTGAAACAGGGGAAGAATAACGACCATGTTGAGTACACTCACGGTCCTGGGAATGCGACCGTTCGTAGCTAGATCTACCGTCGCTGTTAGTCTTCCTCCGAACGAGAGAGACAAGGTCCTGTGAACGCAAACAGTAGTTGTTGAGATCGGCAATCAACAAAGCAGTAGCTGGGGGTGCTTACGCCAAGAAGAGAATGGTACCTGAAAGGAAAGCTGATCCCCAGTGCCTAAATTCGAGTTCTAACCAAATAAACGTACAAGTTTTGCCCGTCAATATTAAATCTGCTGTAAACCGACTCTATGCGTCCAATGATTTCATTCGCCAAAAGTCATGAATATCGCGCTAAGGAGTTATGTGGGTGCAATGATTGTGCAGCAAATCCTGGGCTGTGTAGTCGTCCATTAAACCAGGCACTACGGAAATAGGTGACACGAACTCACTGGACTCGCAACGGAGTCATATTCTACGGCTCAGAATGAGACCAACGGCGACTAACCCATCCCAAGATGTCCACAAAGTACAGCCGGTGGAATAAGACACCAGAACCTTCACTGCGGCCTGGCCAGTGTGAAGGGCTAGATAGACCTCGTTGTGAGAACGTGACGACAGGGAACGAGAGATGGATACACACCTATCGATAGGCCAAAAAGTGCTATCGTCGTGATAGCTACAGAATTATTATGAGAAGCACTGCTGGACGACATCCTAGAAGAATCGAGTGAGCATTTAGAGAATAAGAAAATGGCAATTCGGGGAAAACAGCTCTTGTGGTGGTGTCCACAGGAGCTACAAGTAAACTAAAGTCGGGGCGTTCCGCAGTCAAATGTATGTTTGCTCACAGCCGTTTTTGACGTCATATTCAAGATCGATACAACCCTAAATCTTTCAGAATAGCAAGGAATTGAACCCCAGAAAGCTAGAAAGGCACGTTTCCCGGTTTCCGGGGCCCAAATCTGCACCCACCCAGCTTTTCTGGTCGCCACTGCCTCGAGTCAATCTCTCTCGCAGATCTGTTCATCGAGGCAACCATGCTCTGATAACGACGAAAACGGCGCAGGGCTACCTACATAGGAAGAGTCAGAACGGAATTCAAGGGTAGATTTCACACCTGTGGTAATTGAGGGGTTCCAGATTCTAAGATTTTGTTCGGAAAAGAGCATCCCGAGAGTGGCTAGAACCTCGATGCCTACACATCTCATCTAAATTGAACGACAAATTGTTTCTATGTCGCTCAGAAATTGAGCCCCGTTCGATGATGTCGTGGATATTTGACCAACGCTGCGTTCATTATCAGAGATCCTAATCCACACGCACGAGGAGCGAGAAAGGTTGAGCAGATATGGGTATGATCGCAATTTGACATGGCATTGGTCGTTCGAAGCAACATTGCCGTCAAACCGTGGGACCAGGAATCGGCATCCCCAATGATCCGACCAAGGCGTCGGCTTGGCTGGGAGGGGTGTGACTCACAGCGCCCCACCACGTGCACCCATCAACTGACGCGCCGCAAACAAATCACCGACTCGAGTCATTTTAGGTAACCCCGATGTGATGTCACGCAAGTTTGGTTGGGTTCCACCCGCCAAGTGAAGCAGTTGTGACTCAAACCGCTCCGGCTCCGCAATGTGTGCTATTTTCTGAGAGGGGGTATAAAATGGTTGGGGGCATTGTGTGTGTTTTGGTTTGGTTTTTTCTCCCCTCCCCTCCCCCGCTCTCGTGTTTGATTGTGTCGCTTGCAACTTGGGCGCCGCTCCCTTGACCTCCAGGCTGTCGTTCGTTCGCCCGCACATTCGTCATCCTTTTTTCTGTAGTGTGTTCGTGCTCGCTGGACACGTTTCCCACGAGCCACTGAGTAATTGTGGCACGAACTCACACTTTCAAGCCACTCTTCCTCTTTGATAATTCATTAGACATACCGCGGCGGTCTATGGTCAAGCGATATAATCGAGCTCGTCACCTTATGCTGATACCAGCTTCACTTCTGTGACTACTGGTTAGGCGAGTCAATTATCCTGTCCTAGCACTTATGACTCAATCAGCTAATCTAACCTCTCTTCCACAGAGCACGTTGAGCGCGCGTACTCGAAATTCCCTGGAAACCAATTAAGATGGCTTATCTCTCCTGGGCTTTGTGCTCCATGTACGTCTCTGCCTTCGTCAATCATGAAGTGGAATAATAAATTGAGCCTTTTCTTCCAGATCGATATAACCCCGCGAGTTTCCTCGGAATCTTGGCAAAATACTCATTTAAGCCACTATTCCTCTGCGATATTTAGCTCGATGTCCCGCCTTTTACCGTGACTATGAGGCGCAGCAATTCTGCTACTAAAAATTAGGCTGAAGCTAACGCAATGCGTCTGATGACTGGTTAAGTGAGTCGATTATCCTGTCCGATCAGTTATGACTCGATCAACTAAATACCTTTTCTTTCAGCCTGATTGCCATGCTGAGGGTCACGTCCCACCGGCGCTCTTTTCATCCAATTTCTCCTGGTATTCGCGAGGCCTATGCTCCGTTAGTGGTGAGTCGTCTGTCCCGCCTAATCCGAAATAGAGTAGAGCCCTAATTTGGCCGATTGTCCCCAGAGATCAACATCGCCTATGGCTCAAATGGTGTCGATGCTCATTACTCTGACCTCTCGAGCTCAAGTGTCTCCGAGCGATCGCCATCGTGGGTCGAGTACCAGCGAACCCAGCTACAGGGATCAAGTCGACGTCTAAACCGTTACTCTGCACGACTGATCGAACCCCTTCCAACGGATTCTAATTCCTCGCAGATTCTGGTCTTTGATAGGTCCAGACCTTCATCCCCAGATGAAGTACGCCTCATTGTCGACGCTGACGGCTCAATCGCCGACTGGCTCCACTCCTCGGATCTTGACAAAAGTCACAAACCCTTTGGCATATGTTTCAAGCTCGAAAGTCATCATAACCCGTCCGTCTACCTAATTTTCAGGATGACTGTTGCGACTACATTCCTAATCCCGCGTCTACGAATCCGTGACCTCGTTACTAATATTCTGCTAACGGACCTTGACTTCAGATTTTTTGTTCCTCAGTCAGCAAGAAGACTAATCTTTGGCGCCTCGAGGTGTTTCCGATTGACGTCATCTACTCTAGTAAGCGGAAGACTGAAAGAGACAAAGATCCAAGAACCCCGGATGGGCTAATTCATCTCCTGGATTGTCGGCGCCACCGTTATTGGCTCTGGTTTTCTTTCTGTTCTGATCTTTGTTACCTTTGTGACTTTGTCTTGTTCCACCTATCCGACACCCACCTACCCGGTATGCTGAATTCTAGTGTCCCGACTCTCGCCGCTTTCCTCCATGATTTTTATCACGTTTATGAAACCTTGGAACGAGAGATGCCTATTGGATGAATAGCTTTCATCTGATTCTCTCTCTCCATTTTGCGGCGGGCGTTCGACGTTTGGCGGCGGTGGACAAACGTTTGGCCATATACACACGCTGCTGCGGAATTTGAGCGTCTATCTGGATAACCCTATCGACCATCAGTCACAGTGCTTCTTCCAAGGAGGACTCGGGAACTAACACGCCTGAACGACGTGTTCATTCTTCTTTATCTCGCTGCGAGGATTGAAATGGAAGGGACACACGTTGCTGCTGCCTGCCAGACAAACCCTGCATGCAGTAGAGTGCCCATAGTACCCATGACCAGATAATATTGGGCGGTTAAAGGGTAGTCGTACCATGCTGTCGCTGCGGCACAGCTCCACCGTGATTATTCATCTCAGCGCTTGAAGGGTGATATCTCCAACTAAACATCCGTTCCTGGAACTCCTGTCTTTCCCCAAGTTGTCAACTGCGACACTCTCACTGCGGCGGTCGTAACCCGGATTATATTGGGATGATAGATTGGGCTGTGCTGCGCGCCGACGCTGATACGAAAAGGCTTCTCGTCGTTTCTTGCGTGTTCCAACCGCCAGAAGGTTCGCGTCTATCGGGAGTACCAGCCAATCAGCAGATTTATAGACGCTCAGCTGGTGAGCTGCTGTGCCCCCCTGTCCGCAGACCACGCAGGCCCTCCGGCACGGGCACCGTGGAGTGGACCGTCGATAAGCCACGGGATAACGTCGGTCCATTTGGAGCAGAGTGGGAAAGCAAACTGCGGTCCGCCGATCTGCGATCGAACCCTGCGCCCTGCGGACACCCACAAAAGGGATGCAGCGGCCAGGGGGCGGGAACGCCAAGCGTGCGGCGCTGTCAGATGGGCGCTGTTAGGGGGCAGTACGGGAGCGGGCTTGCTGTAAATGGCAGGCGTCGGGAAGGTGGCATGGGAACGAGGCTCAGGAACCGCGGGTGTCGGGGCTGATTGGTCAGCGGGGCTCGTATGGCCGCGTCATCTCGGTAGCGCACCGGAAAAAGGAAAATGACTCGAGGCTGGCAGCGGGCAGGATGTGGGGAGGATTGGGGGATGCTTGGGCGTCGCAGAGACAGCGATGCAGTGTATTCAGTCGTATTTTGGCACGAATTAACAGCACTCCGCACTGCTTTCCAAGACATGGGCGCAGGGGGACGATTTCACAGCTCGATGATAAATCCGGAAAGGCGGTTCCGGAGTCTAAATGCGGACATTGAATCCGCTGGGCTGTCCATAAAGAGGTCCGAGTCAGAGAAAAAGCGATTCCCAGTTCTTCCCTTCCCCACCACAAGCCCCCCGCTTGGCCATCGTTCCAAGCGTTCTCTGCACTCAGCAGTCTCTGAGTTCCTGCGTGAGTCCAAGTTCCCTGTTTCTCGTGCGTATTTGGCCTACGCCGCATCTCGTCCTCTGCGCTGCTTCAGACCACCGAGTCAAAGCCAATTTTTCCTATATCTGTCATATCGAGTCATCTGTCTTCCGACACGACCCGCACAATGCAGCGCTTTTCGCCAAATACGTCGTCGGCAGGGCTGGCGTGGCTTCACCAGCCAGACTACGAGGACGCCCATGATATCCCAGTGATTGTGAAGTCGGAACTGACGTCGTCGCCTGATCATAGACTCCTCAGGCTACCGACCCCAGCGGTGCCTTCGACGCCCACATCCACTAGTTTCGCTCCTCGAGGCGCCATTCTACCCATAAACAGACCGAATACCACATCTACCGCTCGCCAAGATGTTCCGCTTGTGAATTCCTCGGCCTCGTCCACCCCGGCTATTCGTACTTCTGGTCACCAGTCATCCCTTGAAACCTCAGTTTCGAGTTCTACTCCATCTTCCCATCATGTCGTAACCAACAACAATAAGCGTCTTCGGACCACCAACCAGGTCTTTGCATCCAGTTCGGATCTAGCAGCACACTATGGCATCCCCCAGATTCTGCCCCCACCGCCTATCGCATCAACTCATCGTACAGCACCATCAACAGCACCAGCCTTGTTCGACTTCAACGCGCTGAAGAATCAATACCTTAACATGTTAGCAACTACCCCAGGCGACAATTCGACGTCCACATCAATGTCCGTCGGCCAAACAGCATCGCCCGCTCCCGCACCGGTTCCGGCTGCGGGAGCCACGGCGCAGTCGAATAAGGAGTTCCAGGACCTTGTAGAATACTTTGGTATGTTGGAGAAGTTCTCACCCATTGTCTCATTGACTCACATTGCTGTGTGCACAGCTTCTCCAGAGTTCAAAGACGCTCCAGTCATCCCCGAATTCGACATGAATCAATACCTCACTTCCCCACTTCCCGAGCTCCTTCACGACTTCGACTCGCCAGAGGAGACTCCGTACCACGACTTCCTCACTACTCCCGTCATCGCGTCCAATGATCACGACCTCGGTGGTGACTTTGATCTCAGCATGCCACTATTCGGAGACTATGAGCCCGTGGAGCAAGACAAGCAGCCTTCGGGAATGAACGCCCTCGACATGGACGCCATGTTCACCATGTCCCCCGGAACCCCCATGCTCGACACTCCCTCCCTCCCCATGCACAACTCGCCTCACCTCCCAACGACCCAGCTTCCCTCGACAACGCCCACGACCGCCTCTGGCTCTCGTCGTCGAGTCGGGGCGAATGGTACTCGCAAGGGTATCACACCCGAGTCGCTCGTTTCCATCGACGCTCCTACCCAGCCGCGCAAGTATGTGACCCCTTCTGCGACCTCCAGGAAGGAGTTGCCCGCCGTCTTCGCTCGTAAGCGGGCACGATCGCAGGCTTTAGGCGATGAGGAGGACGAGCTCGAGGGCGATCAACAGGGTCCTGGTCCCAACGCCACCGAGCGCGAGCAGATTGAGTGGAAGCGTCGACAGAATACTCTGGCTGCCCGGAAGAGCCGGAAGAGGAAGCTTCAGCATCAGCAGGACTTGGAGGACAACGTGAGGACGTTGGCGAGGGAACGAGAGGTTTGGAAGACTCGTGCTCTGACCTTCAGGCAACTGCTCGTCAGCCACGGGATTCCTTTCAACGAGTTCCAGGACTAAAAGCTTTGTTCGTTTCTTATCTTCACGCAAAGGCATGCATGATATCCGTTTTCTTTATTGCTACATACTATGTTTTTCTTTGTCTCTCTTCTTGTGGACTCTTTTGGGCGACAAGCACAGTTCATGTCGACCCGTAGTAGTTTCATTGCTCTCTCAACGATCTCCGTTGTATTCTTAATCTCATCGAGTCTGTTCCCCCAGTCCCCATTCCCCATTTCGTACCATATCTAGACAGCATCGCTGTTCAACACACCATTGGAGTATCGTTGTATTACACACCTCCCACCCCTCATCGCCCCCCTTCCCCTATCTCATGCATTTTGATCTATCCTTATGTCTCGAGTCGCTTTACAAGTTTCTGTCTTTCCCCTAGCTACGTACAAGCTGTTGTCATCGTCGATTCGTTGAACCTCCATTAGTTTACTGCAGTCAATATTACCCGGTTCAACGTACATTTTCTGTGTGATTCTGAGAGTGAATTGAGCTCGATCTCAATGGAGGAGGCAAGATAAGGTGACGTCTATCCATGAGTGATGTCGTCGGCGGTCTTTTTTCTGACTTTACGAAAGGGTCCACCTACCTTCCTGGATGTTTCGCTACTCCCTAGCTACATGTGAGACCGCCGACCATCCTACGATGTATGGCGGTGAGTTTAGCCTGTTAAAGAGGAACTTGGACCACGCACAGTGTTCGTACCGGACATCTCTCAATTCAGGGTTAGAGAGCACCTTTTCTTTCGACACGAACGCTGCTTTGGAGGTCTAGTGTTCTAATGCATTGTCCGACAACTTCGCTGGATTTTCGGGAGTGTCGTTGAAACTTGAAGAACGGTCGGGGCGAGGATGGATACTCCCCACGATTGGCGAGGGCGACTCGGGTGATGCATTGATGGGTGTCATTGAGGCTATGCTGGGGGCTGTGGACTTGTTACCCTGAGGTTTGCTGAGTGGGCCTCTTGCTCTATGAACCTCGTCTTTCATCCAAGCACTTCCCTTGCATTTTTTCGACTGTCTCCAGAGCGTCCCTTCCAATTCGAACTGTTGTTATTGGCTGGCTGTCCTTTTTCCCCATCTCTTCGTCCTGTTGGTCTACCTTGGTACCAGTCGTTTGCTGCGTCGACGCCCCGGGAGGCTCTAATTGATGAAGGCAGTCATTTTTCCGACCTTGTTGTCTAGTTAATTGTAAGGAGGTAACTTGGTAGGTCGTAACCGCGCAGGGTCCTGATGTACCCGAGAACAAGATATGATGTTCGCGAGTGCATTGTCTTCCTTGCCTTAGGCCAAGTTGCTGTAGAGAAAGTTTTCCTGCGCTCACTGACATCACTATCAACCTGAACGAAGTTGATACAATTTGATCCTCATTACCACCATAGTCTCGTGTAAGTACATAAGTTTGTTCCAAGCAATTCCAAGTATCCCGTCTACAACTGGATTCCCTCTGCCCCTTCACTGCCTGGTACCGGGCCTATTCTCTGCACCAGGTTTTCCCATCGCCGCATGTGCCTTGGGTAGTCCTTCAACGGAATCTGTCTTGCTTCGTCTGCGGTAGAAGCGGTGGAATCGGTGCCCATTTTCCTTGAGATAGCACGCACAAGGGAGGTGAAGGAATCAGAGTAATCGATGTGCCTTAGGCTCATCCGCAAAGCGTAGAGAATAGCCTTGATGCCAAGCTCATCTGAGTCTTCGCTTTCTGCAATAAGTTGCTCTACACGTTTGTTGACTGTCTCGCCAATTTCGATAACGCTCTTTGGCGGGAGAGGGAGGAACCAGCATTTGGCCAAGGGGCTTGAGACTAGAACGTACTCGGCGATCACCAAAGGTGCGTATTCGATGTAACGATAGACTATCTTGAAAGCCTCGACTTGTAAATCTGGGATGTGGGAGACGAAAGTTCGAGTAAATTTCACTGAAGATTGTGCCGGACGCAGAAATTAAGCGCTTACCTTCCGGGATTGATTCGAGTGTGTTCGTGTTACCGAGCTGGTATGCATCAAACAAACGACGGACTTGCTTTTGAATAAGCCCCCACCATCTTGCGCGATCCGAAGTATCGTGTCGGGGATCGCCGGGGTCGACTTGCCCAGTAGCGGAGGGTTCGACGATTAAAAAATCCTCCGCATACTGATTGAGTGTTCGGAGAAAGAGCTCGAACCGATATTGCAGGGTGAGGAGCCTAAATTGAGCGTTATTCTCTGACAGAAAATCAAGAATGTGGGCCAAGGTCAGGCTCTGAGCCATCACATGATCCGGAGCGGCGAGCCCCGACTCAGTGTCCTTGATACTCCGCAACATTGCCACCAGGTTGCGACTCTTCTTGGCGTCCATCTTTTCCAGCACCGCCCCGCAATGGTCAGGCTGCATATCACCAATGTACCTGATCACTACACACAGCGCAAGACCGCTGTGGCGATGCTTCCTAAGGATTGACCCTAGTCCCCACGCTATACCCCTGTACGAGCAAGTGGGGACTCGGAGTCGGGCCTTGGGCTTGAAGTACAGCATCCTGGTTGCTGTGATGTGCCGCACGTCATCCGCTTGCCAATCTTTCGATTTGAACTGGGCCTTCAAAATCATCCTCCACCTGGTTGAATGAGAGACTATGCCGCGGGACGCTGAATGAGGTGTGGGGGGATAGAGGGGATAGGCGCGTGTCCACCGGTCTTCATTGGCTTCGACGTCCTGCCCTGTTCCGAAACGGTCGCCGAGACAAGTGTACAGTCTACCGATTCCTTCGAAGAGATAGCTGATCAAGATCCCCGCTGCAAGGATAAACCGACGCATCCACCAGGCATGAGGAGACCTGTAAGGACATAGGGTATGATCGTCCTCTTTGTCATTGTCATCGTCATCAGCATGCGATTTCGTGTAAATGGCAAGGAAGGCTGGTATGATGGATGTGCCAGCATGTATCAGGATTGTTATCCCAGCGGCGCAGCATACGACAATACCAACGGTCTCGTTGGTGTCCAACAGGAACCAGGCTATTCCAACGATGAACATGAGGAGGGAGATCTGTAGCACCACGGGTAACATGCCAATGATCTCCGCCACCCACCAGCTCTCGATACCGCGGAGGCGAAAGTGTCGAATAGCGATCATATGCTCCATGGGGGCTGCAGGTTCCCGCTGATACTCGCGGAGCCACTGCAAGCAAAGGATAGCCACGGAGACTGTGGACAAACTGAGTGTAAGACTAAGGAAGAGACAGATGTTGACGGCAACAGCGGAGTTGGGTGGGGTGAACTGGTACGTAGGGTCAGGTAGGAGGGTAGGAGCGGATGTGTTCTGGCGAACGATGTTGTCCAGCTGACGATGGATCCTGAGGAGGACCGTCGATGCTACCTCCTGGTGGTCCACCTGGAGAAGTTTGTATGCTTCGATGATGAACGACGTGACAACGGCAGAGAATAGCGTAGCCTGCTGACCGTTAAATAGGAGCGGGAGATTGTATCTAGATCACGTACAAGCACCAATAATTTATCAATCTCGTCTTTCCATATCTTGCACATGTTTTCATCATATGTCCGACCTACGTTGATGAAATTATTCCAGGCCTCGGACCCCGGCATCGAGTCTTCATCCTTATGAAAGACTGCATATTTGTAAGGATCCCCTGATGCCAGAGGCTTCAAATCCTAATTTTCATGGTTGATGATCGAAATATGCATCAAGGGATAGTAAAAGAAGCTCTTACCGGCTTTGGATGGGAAGCGTTCTGTGTCTCCTTTCCAAGTACCGTGGGTCTCCTAAACCCTTTCTCCAATGCTGGACCTTCATCAAGTTGATTGCTGGAAGGATCACGATCCTTGATCGTTTCCGGGGAAGACAGTGCCTCGGATCCTAGAGGCTCGGTCATTGAAGGTACGGAGATACAAGAAAGTTGTACAACAGATAGAGGGAAGCAATTTCTGGGGGGCTTCAGGCGGGGTATAAAGCTCGTCCACCCAGCAAGGTTTAGCCTTTCAGTTTCGTGAGTACACGGGGTTTTCAAAGCACCGACATACTCCCAGAGAAATGGAAACGTTTGACGCCTTCCGCCTACATCGGGACGCCTGAGAGTCTATCCCACCGATTCTGAGTACGCGCGCCTACTGTGTCACGTAACTGAGTGTCAGCGGGCGCAAGTTCTAACATGAGAAAATTGGAGCACGAACAAAGAACTCCAGACGTGGCTAAATTGCAGGGTACATGAGTACGCCCAATCAAAGAAGAGTCTGTGGCGTATTCGTTGAGCGGTTCCGCGAGACTCGCATCCACGCTGGACCAGACACGACCTCTAACAATATAATCTCGCAGGTCATGACATGATTGAGTGGATATAGTATGTATTCTCTAAAACCAATTAGGTTCGGATGTAGTCAAAAATGAAAATCGGGAAATTGAGACTCCAGAGCTCATCGCATTGAAAACTGACACTCTGATTAATGAACAACGGACGGAAACATTTCGAGTTGGCTTTTATAGTACAAGTATCATGAGCGGGGCGGGCATGCAGCTGGGTGGTTTCGATGAGGAGCATCGGTTTCAGGCACAGAATTTTGACTTAAGGAGAAAGGTACAGTAAGATGGAGCATGAATATCAGCGCTTTAAGAGCCAGTGGCATCCTAGCACGGTTATATTGAAAGAGCTGCTAAGGTACTGAACAGGCGCTTAAATGTGCCGTCTGAGTAAGCACCATGTTGTGACTTGCTCCGTCTGTGTAGGCGAAGTGGGATGGACTCGCATCTTCATTCCAATTATGATACCAATATTAAGTTACCCTTCGCCTCCATCAATCTCTAGCATCGTTCGTACCGAAGGGAGGATAGAGCGCTTTATATGTCAAGTGGCTGGGCGCCTCCGTGTCAGGACGGAATGGACGGATCCTTAGGTTAACACCTAATTCGGCGTTAATATTGACACTTTCCGTGAGCTTATCCTCGAAGTCAAACCAAAATTGGTACGGGGTCTACGATCAACGAGGGAAAAAAGTACAATTCGTGTTTCAAGTGGACCTGCCTAGGTCAAGCATTCTTGCGCATTCATCCATTCAAGCGACTGTATCCAAAGAGCTGTATGGTGAGTCCCTACTTCTTCTTCATTCAACTCAGCAGGACTGGGGATGTGAGGTTGCCAACTGTAAGTCGGCTGACACTCGCCAGTGGAACACGAAGGCCTGAAGTGTGGTTTCCTGTGCGCGTTGTTGGGTCGACATTACGGGTCCCTTGAGAAAGTTTATGTCCTCTGAGATTTCACACCGAAGTTTTTAAGCGTCGGATGCTTCAAGTGCACGAGGCAGTTCAGCGCTCAGATGAGGTCCTCAGGCTTCGCGTCCCGGCGATGTAATCCCGCAAAGAGAAGCTTCGCCTTACCCGGGGTCAAATTTTCAAAGAAGGATTGAAGCCCTTCTGTAAGTAGGCGTTGTTCTTCCGATCTAACCACATTATCGTTATCATCGATTGCGATATCCAGATTGGCAAATACTGCTGTATTGAGAAGTTTGAAGATGTCAAAAGCTTTGGGGTTGTCGCATCTAGGCAAGCTCGCGTCAGCTTGGTGGTCAGAACCTCAGTGTTACCGCAAATGCCACAGTGGGTAGAGGAGATAGCTGCGCATCCCACCACAGCGAAGATGTTGAAGCAGAGTTTGTGGATTCTGAGAGTGAATTGAAAGCCGGCGGTTCTTTGAAACCGTCATCGCTCGACGTCATTTTGACTTGACGAAAGGGTCCACCTACCTCGGTGCCTTGCTACTACTTTCCTATCAGTGTGAAGCCGCCGCCCATTCAGTGGAATATTCGTAATCTATGGCGACGCCCGGGCTGTTCAAGAAGGAACCTTCCTCCACGTATCAACAGGCGATTACCGGAGGGAAGTCCAGGGTCTGGCGGGATAGGAAGGGGAATCTTCGTTGTTCGATTCGATGTCTGTTGGGTGGGCCTTTCCAACCGAAGCCTTTTTTTTCTATTTTATCGAGTGCTTCGAATTCTTTTCTTTCGATCCGGTTTGTGGTCATTGGTCGGATTACCTCCGTCTATGGTTTCTGTTGTATCTCTTTAGCGGCCGCTTATCAACAAGAATGACGTTGAGACTAAATACCAACATAGTGCAGTACAAATAGGCAAGTCCATGGTACAAAATACGTTGCAAAATAACCAGATAATCCGTCTAAGACCGGGTTTCCTGTTCCGAGGCGTCGGTTACCTCTATCAAGGCGTCCCATTGTTTCTTGTACGTTTTGCTGTCCATCAGCAGGGGCTCTCTTTCTTGATCCACAGTAGATGGCGTAGAAATAGGCTTCTTTCTCTCCGCGATGGCGAGCACGAGGGGAACAAACGATTTGGAGGAACGGATGTGTGTTTCTTTGATTCGCACAGCGTAGAGAAAGGCATTGTTGAGCGTAATTCTGAGTTCATTTGAGTCTTCGCCCTTTGCGATAAGTTGTTGCATGCGTTCGTTGACGAGCTCGCCCATTCGGATGACCTCCGGCGGTGGGTGAGGGAAGAACCAGTGTTTGGCCAAGGGGCACGATCCGAGAACGTATTCGGTGAGGACGAAGGGTGCGCGGTCCACATATTGATAAACCACCTTGAAAGCCTCGGTTTGTAGATCTGGCGGTCGCAAGACGGACGTTTGGTTAATAATAATGTCAGGCGAGATAAACTCGGCGTAGTAAGATAAAGGCTTACTTGGCGGGATTAGATCTCGTGCTTCTTTGGTATGGAACCGGTATGCACTAGTAAACTTGAGCATTTGTTGTTGAACAAGCGCCCACCACCTCGCCCTGTCGGAAGTATCGTTCAGGCCTTCCTTTTTGGGGGATTCGACTTTCTCAGTGGACTTATTCTCGGGGGGATTATCGTCGTCGGTGGGGGGCATGAAATCCTTCGCATACTGGCAGAGCATTCTTAGAACAAGTTCGAACCTATAATTTATGGTGAGCCATCTAAACTGAACGTTATTCTCAGCCAGATGATCGAGGGTGAAAGCCAGAGTCAGGTTCTGGCCCATCACACAACCCGAAGCATTCTCGGGGCTGGGGCTGGAAGAGGTTTTCCGCAACATCCCCACAAGGTCACGGTCGCGGCCTTGTTTGGCGCCCATCCCCTCAAGCATCAGGGCCCATTGATCGGGATCCATATCTCCAATGCAACGTACGAATGCACAAAGTGCCTGGACGTTGTGGAGGTGCGTCTTGGGGACTGACGCGAGTTCCCAGGCCACGCCTTTATACCACCGGGCTGGCAGGAAGGATGGTCCGGATGATCCAGATGAAGGCCTAGTTGAGGTGACATGCCGCACGTCATCCGCGTGCCAATCCTTTGCTTTGACTCGAGGTCTGAACTGTTGGGCAATCTTCAACAGCCACCCACCACTGGGTACGATGACGGCTGGGATTGTGTCATTTGTCCCGTTCGCGGGAGGGCTTTCGAGGTCTGGTTGCGTGCTGGGACGGAGCCTTGGACGTTCCGCCTGAAGGAGATCGAGGCTTAGGACTGAATTGATGAAGTCGAGGAGGTGAACGATCCACAAACTCGTGGCAAGAAATCCCCGACGGATCACCCAGGCTTGTGGAGACCTGTACGGACACATGGAATGATCGTCGTCCGTGTTTTCCCATTTGGCGTAAACGGCGTGGAAAGCTGGAATGATGGACGTAGCGACGAGGATCAAGACCGTGATTCCGATGAGGCAGCATACGGGAATGGCGACGGTCTCGTTGGTGTTCAATAGGAAAAGGGCCAGTCCAATGAAAAACAGAAAGAGGGAGATTTGCAACATCAAAGGCAGCAGTCCGATAATCTCTGCCACCCACCAGTCTTCGAGGCCCCGAAGACGGAAGTGGCGAATCGCAATAATGTGTTTGAGAGAAACGTCAGGCTCTCGCGCATATTCCCGGAGCCACTGCAAGCAGAGGATGCCCACAGAGACAGTGGACAGGCTGAGCATTAGACTAAGAAACAAACACATGTTGATGGCGATTGCAGAGCTGGATGGGGTGAAGTGGGGTGTAGGGTCGGGTACGAGTGGAGGAACGAATGTCCCCTGGCGAAGAATGCTATCTAGCTGATTATGCACTCCTAGAAGGACTGCCGAAGTCAGCTCCTGATGGTCCACCTTAAGAAGCTTGTACGATTCGATGATGAACGATGTGACGACAGCTGAGAATAGTGAGGCCTACGTGATTGTTACTTTAGACGTCGGACGGGGTATGTTTGGATCACGTACAAACAGAAGGAGATTGTCAATCTGGTCCTTCCATGCGCTGCATACGTCTTTATCGTAGGCTCGGCCTACGTTGACAAAGGCGGTCCATGCTTCAGAACCCGGCGCTGAGGTGTCACCACGTGGGGGCTCATGGAGGTAGGGATCGTCTGTCGCCAACTGAGGTTCCAGAGAAACGGCTTTCTCCTGTGGACGAACTTAATTCTGGAGTGGCTCATGAGATTGATGGGGCTTACTTTACTGGAGTTTGATTGGGCATTCGAACTAAGCCCTACACCGCCGGGAGGATTGCGGTCACTCAAAGATTCTTCGGGCATCAGTGTGACTTGAGAGGATGAGGATTGTTGTCAAACGCGAAGAAAGGCATTGTCGCTCTGCTCACACTCGCGGGTATTTAACTCATCGAAAATCTGGGATGGCGACGAGCGTTACACAAATCTCCGTTCTGAGGGCCATAAGGAGCGAGAAAGAGTGGACGTATCGCACCAGGCTGTAGGGGAAAAGTACTGAAACATAACGTCTCATTCACAAGTGCTTAATTTCAGGTTCTGTTGCGCGTTTGAACGCATTGGAAGTGGCCAAAAAGTCCCAAAACTTGGCCTTGGCTGCTCATGCCGCAGTGATGTATACCGTCCGTATAATCCGATACGGTCAACTTTGGAACACCTTTACTGGATGCAGCAGAGCAACGCGGCGAGCCATTAAATCCTCACACGCATGCATGGTTTGGTCTAGGAGGAATTCCGTTTTCCCGTAGTATTTTTCAGCTAGAATCTTAGATCGATTACCACAGACAGAGTAAGTGCGTTAACTCGACGAATGTGCAGCATGTATCAGCTAGCCATTGCCCATTAATCGTCAATGTTCCAAGAGTATGGCGAACACTCGAGGACATCAGCAGCAGTACACATGTGCCCCTAAGCATGCCAGCCTTGTGAATCCTGCCCATCGTGCATGTTACGTATGAAAAGAGGATTAGAGCCTGCCATATTCTGCCCCTTTTTCGAGCACTTGGTATGAGTATCTTTCCGGGTAAATTAGAGCTGCAAAGTGTTATAAACACCCAAGAATTTGCTGCTGTCTAGCTCCCGGCTGGCTAGCCGGGGCGTTGAGCGCCGAAAGGATCTGGTTTCAAAGTGTGCCGGCCTTTGATTCGTGAAGCAGCTCCTGAATACTATATATGATTAGCCAAAGCCAAACCTGTTCATTTCCGTCTTCTGATGGAATGTAATATGTCTAGCAAAGAAGTACTTACCCACAGGTTCACAATGGGACGCTCAGATCGAACGCCCGTTTGCCTCATGCAAGCCTCATGTGTGATTCTTCGGTACCTAATCGTGCTCTGGGACGTGCGCAGAGCCAGTATTTTTCTCGACGTCTTCCCTTTGCACATGGCTACTCTCGCCACTTGGTCATGAAATGAACATGAGGACTTCTAACGGACACCGACGCTCGAAAACACGAGAACATTTGCACGCCTTGTTTGGGTAGTGCGGCCAACAAATCAAATGGTACAGTAAGACACCGGTCCTCTGTACTGGATCAGTTTTCGGGGTCTAAGAAATCTCATCAATTCTGTCAGCTTTTTGGAGAGAAATATGTCTAGAATTTCTTTTGGTTTTTTTGACTGACGTTCGGTTTACTAGACTTAAACGGAATCCGCATATGCTATCATATGGAGTCGGGTCACCGTAGCCCGGTCTTTTCGTCCTGTTGAAGAGTACCTTCTCTTTCAACACGACCGCTGGGTTGTTCTGATGCCTTTTCCGATTACGTGATTGTATTTTCAGGAGCATTGTTGAAACTTGAGTATCTATCCTCGCCCCGACCCTTCTTCCTTCACTGAAGACGAGCGCGACTCGGGTGATGACATTCAGTGACTGGGCATCATTGAGGGTGTGGTGGGGGCTATGGCCTTGTTGCCTTGACATTGGTTGGGTGGGCCTCTTTATGGACCTCGTCTTTCATCCAAGCACTTCCCTTGCATTTTCGAGTGTCTCGAGTGCGTTCCTTTCAACTCGACTTTTTGTTATCGGCTAGATGATCTCCTTCTCCATCTCTTCGTTCCTGCTGCTCTATCTCAGCCCCAGTCATTTGCCGCGTCGACGTCCCAGGGAGACTCTGATGGAGGAAGGCCCTCACTGACACCACTATTAACCAGAACAAAGCTAATACAATTCCGATACTGTATATATACATATACATCTGATTGCCACCATAGTCTCGTATAAGCACATAGATTTGTATTTAAAAAATATGCTGCAAGTGATTCCGAGTATCCCGTCTATGACTGGATTCCCTCTCCTCCTTCAGTCACTGGCGCCAGACCTATTCTCTGCACCAGGTTTTCCCATCGTCGCATGTGCTTTGGGTAGTCCTTCGGTGGCATCTGTGTTGCCTCGCCTGCAGTAGAAACGGTGGAACCGGAGCCCATTTTCCTCGAGATTGCGTGCACAAGGGAGACGAAGGAACTGGAGTAGTCGATGTGTGTTTGGCTCATTCTCAAAGCATAGAGAATGGCTTCGTTGACTTTCGCGCTATGTTCGATAACTTCAACCGGCGGAAGAGGGAGGAACCAGAATTTGGCCAAAGGGCTTGACACTAGAACGTATTCGGCGATCACCCAAGGTGCGTATTCGATATAACGATGAACTGTCTTGAAAGTCTCGACTTGTAAATCTGGGATGAGCCAAACAAACGTTCCATTAATTTCTAGCGAATGTCGTGCCGGACGCAGAAATTAAGCACTCACCTTTCGGGATTGATTCTCGTGTGTTCGTGTCACTGAACTGATATACAGTACACAAACGGGGGACTTGTTTTTTAATAAGCCCCCACCATTTCGCGCGCGCGGACGTATCGTTATCGGAATTCACTTGCGCAGAAGCAGAGGCATCGGGTTTGACGATGAGAAAATCTTCCGCATACTGATTGAGCGTTCTGAGAAGGAGTTCGAACCTATAATTCAGGGTAAGCAATCTAAATTGAGCGTTATTCTCTGACAGATAATCCAGGACGTAGGCCAAGGTCAGGTTCTGGGCCATCACACGATCCGGAGTGCGCTTCGACTCGGTGTCTGTGATCCCTCCCAGCATTAACACCAGAGCACGACTCTTCTTGGCGTCCATCTTTTCCAACAACACCTCCCACTGATCAGGCTCCATATCACCAATGCAACCGACCATTGCACACAACGCAAGAACGTTGTGGCGATGCATCTTAGGGGCTGACGCGAGTCCCCAGGCTACACCCCTTCGCGACCAGGCCCGGCCTCGGATGGAGGGAACGGAGGCCAACATCCTGGTTGATGTGACGTGCCGCACATCATCCGCATGCCAATCCGTCGATTTGAGCCGATCTTTCAATAATTGGGCAATCTTCTTCCACCAACTGGATGAAGGGCGTACACCGGAATGAGGTGTGGAATGAGGTGCTAATTGGGAACGACTGGTTTGGGCGTCTGGTCCCTTTAAGTTTGAGGCGTGATTGGCTTCGACGTTCTGTACTGTGGTGGGGCAACCTTCAGCGTCTTGTCTTGCAGAAGAACGGCCAGTTTCAAGGTCTGATTGCGTTTGGAAACTGCCCGCGCCCGTATCAGGGTACAGTTTACCGAGTCCTTCGAACAGATCACTGACCAACCACCCCACCACAAGGAAGAACCGACGCGTCCACCAAGCTTGAGGGGACCTATAGGGACATAGGGAATGATCGTCCTCTGTGTCATGCCATTTCGCATGAATGGCCAGGAATGCCGGTGTGATGGATGTGACAACATGTATCAGGACTGTCATCCCAACGACGCAACATACAACAATTGCCACGGTGTCGTTGATATCGAATAGGAAGAGAGCTAGTCCAATGATAAAAATGAAGAGGGAGACCTGTAGCACCATAGGTAACAGGCCGATGATCGCCGACACCCACCAGTTCTCGATACCACGAAGGCGAAAGTGTCGAATAGCGATCATCTGCTCAGGGGAAACTTCAGGCTCCCGCTGATACTTGCGGAGCCACTGCAAGCAGAGGATACCCACGGAGACGGTGGACAGGCTGAGGGTTAGGCTAAGGAAGAAACAAATGTTGACAGCAACGGCAGAGCTGGATGGGGTGAAATGAACCGTAGGATCTGGTGTGAGGGCAGGGGCGGATGTGTTCTGGCGAACGAGATTGTCCAGCTGACGATGGATTCCGAGGAGGACTGCCGATGCTACTTCCTGTTGATCCACCTGCAGAAGTTTGTACGCTTCGATGATGAACGACGTGACAACGGCAGAGAATAGTGTAGCCTGCTGACTGTTAAATAGGTGGGGGAAGCTTGTGTCTAGATCACATACAAACAGTAATAGTTTATCGATCTCGTCTTTCCATGTCTTGCACATGTTTTCATCGTATTTCCGACCTACGTTGACGAAGTTGGTCCAGGCTTCAGACCCTGGCACTGAGTCCTCATCAACATGTGGAAGTGGATGTTTGAAAGGATCTCCTGTCGCTGGAGGTTCCAAATCCTGATTTCATGATTGATGATCGGGATGCGCATCAAGCGATAGTGGGAAAAAAAAATCTTACCGGCTTTGAATAGGAAACACTGAGTACCGTCTCTTCTCTATGTACCGTGTATGACATTATTTATCATCAAAAAATATTCAGTCCCAAGTCGTCGGTTCCACTCAGTTGAACGTGGTCGCAAAACCTAACTCCATCAACGCTTCCGTAATGCCCCCGGAACCTGCCGGAGATCAAGATGGCGCTTTCCAGATATGGGCTGAGCGTCGGGATCGTCCCGCCCCAGCATAAGACTCTATCTTGTGGTATGTGAGCGTACTTTCAAGTTATGCAACATCAGAAGAATATGTGAGATGAATTGAATATACTAAAAAACTCTCTAAAGAGGCAATTGTGTTGCAATTGCCTCAATTCCGCAATGCAGGCACTCTTGGGATCTGCTTTGTGAACACTGGCAGCGGGATTACCACAAAAGGAGTCGCCCTTCTTTGTGCTTGCGTCCCACCTTTTGTTTATCTTGCAGGAACTTTCAGGTCAGTTGAATATTTGTGAACATTAAAATTTTGAAAGGTCCTTAAAGTGACCTCATACATTGGTCCCCACATGGGGCAATTTCTTATCTTGCAGGATGTCGGGTGGTCCTGATGGATTGGAAGGTGTGGGATACCCCATCGGCCAAAACGGCGGGATGTGAGCCTGTGACCATCACGGTACGTCGATCAAACCTTGACTGTAGAGTGAATTTCCCATCAAAACCTGAACTGCAGACCTAAAAGCTGAGCAAACCGGTGGAACCTAGGACTGCAGGCACGTTTTTGGGTGAAACCGATAATTTTTGACGATAAATACTGTTATAACCGTGGGTCTCCCTTTCGCCGATATGGCTTCTTCGTTAAGTTGATTGTGAGAAGGATCAGGATCCTTAATCGTGTTCGCGGGAGGCAGTAGCCCAGATCCTACAGGCTCGGTCATTGAGGGTATTTATGCAGATACAAGAGGCACAAGGGACTGAGGGAAGCAATTGCTGGGAAGCGGGCGAGGTTTTCAACTCATCCACCCAGCAAAGCTGATCCTATCAGTCTGACGATTAAAAGGGGTTTCCAAAGTGCCGACGTACTTCCCCAGAGAAATGGAACGATTGACGCCTTCCGCCTACATCGGAACGTCTGAGAGTCTATCCCACCAATTCAGAGTACGTGCGCCCTATTGTGTAACGTTACCGAGTGTCAGCGGGCGCAAGTTTCAACGTGAGAAAGTTGGAGCACGAACAAAGAACTCCAGACATGGCTAAATTCCAAGATACATGGGTACGCTCAATCAAAGAGGAGTCAGTGCATTCGTTCCAAGAGCAAATAGCGGTGGCTTATTGGAGCTCTCAAGGTCATCACACTGGAATCTGACACTCTGGTAGTCAACAACGGACCGGAAGATTTTGAGCTGGGTTTCACAGTTTTAGAATTAGCGGCGCTAGCATGCGGCTGGGGGCTTCGCTGAGGAGAATCAGATGGAGGCACGCAATTTTGAATTAAGGGGGAAAGGCGTAGTAAGACGGAGGATAAACATCAAAGTTCCCAAGGCATCCTAGTACGGTTAAATTGAAAGAGCTCCCAGGCGCTTAACAGGCGCCTAAACGGACCCTCCGAGCAAACACCGTATTGTGGCTTGTTCCGTCCGTGTGTGCAGGGTATCAGGAGTTTGCATCTCTATTCCACTCAAAATAGCAGGATTCAAGTACTATCCACCTCCCTGGACTGTAACATCGCTCGTATTGAAGGACGGATATAGTCCCTAAGATGTTAAGTGCCTGGGCGACTCAGGGTCAAGACGGAATGGAAAGACTTAGCTTAAAACCTAATCTAGCGTTATCGGTGGCGTTTTTCATCCGTTTAGTTTCTAAGCTAAGCCGCAATTGGTATTGTGAATCAGAGAATGCATCGGGTCTACGATTAGTGAAGGAAAACGGTCGTGTTTCAAGTAGACCTGCCTGGGTCAAGCTTTCTGTGCATCCATCTATCCTATAGAGTGTAGTCAAAGAGTTGTATGGTGAGTCCTATCTTTAGCCTCCCAACGTGTTAAAAATTTCCTCATCAACAAGCTCAGCAGAATTAGGGTTGTGAGGTAGCCACGGTAAGTCAGTGTTGAACACTGACGCTCGCCAACGGAACACAAGATGCAGTCGATCTTGAAGTCGTGATGGGAATCGAGGAACTCAAAGAGCCTGAAGTTGAGGTATGGTCTCCTGTGAACGGCATTGGGTTGACATTGAGGATCCTTTGAAAAAGGTTCATGTCCTCCAATATCGACACCGAAATCGTCGAGTGTCGGATGCTTCAAGTGTGCAAGACAGTCCGGCGCTCGGAGGAGGTCTTCAAGTTTCATATCCCCCGATTTGACCCCGAAGAGAAGCCTCGCTTTACTAGGGTCCAGACCTTCAAAAAGGACTGAAGCCTGTCTGAAAGTACGCGTTGTGCTCCCGATCTAACCGCGTTATCGTCATGATTGGTTGTGATGTCCAGATTGACAAATACTGCCGGATTGAGAAATTCGAAGATGCCAAAAACTCTGAGTTGTCGCATTTGAGCAAGAATGTGTGCAGCTTGGGATATAGCAGGCGAGTAAGGAGCAGATAACAAATCCCAACGTCGCCATGGTTTGCTCCCATCGGCCAATCTCCGCGTCGGCTCGGTAGTCAGAACCTCTGTATTACTGCAAATATCGCACTCCGAGCAGACATTTTCAAGTCTTTCCCTGGATCTTGAGATTGACGCATAACAATACATCCCAATGACGGGGTGTCGATTGACGCAAGGAGTCTCAGGATGAGGCTAAACTACTCCGGCAGGTCGAGGCTGGGGGGAAAGTGATTCGGAGAGCAACTCGCCAACAAGCTGGCTTCTATTGCAGTACAATTTTATGCGCCAGTAGCTGTACTTGAGGCGACCCTACATCCTGAGCTCAACTGTATTTGAGGAGTGTACTGATCGATAGGACCGATATACGAGCTTGTTTAGGGAGGTTGGGCAACAGTTACGTAAACGCTATTCCACAGACGATGAGCAAGATGAGTGGCCCAGCATCATGATCATTCGTGCACATGACGGAATGGCAGCAGTGTCTGCCTTCCATTCGTTGTCCAAATAGTCTAGTAGTGCGAGTCCGAGGATCTCCCAAGTTTCTCGGGCGTGATGCGCATCGCTGGCGAGAAGGTAGATTCGTGCTTGTGAAACTGACGTTCAAGGTCTAGATATGGAGGCTGGGATTTCAGCAAGGAAATTGGGCTCCAAGCGACCTGTTTTCCGACGGACTACTTCAGGAGGGGCAGGCGCAATATTGTAAAACTTGTCGCTGTTGGGTGACCTCATGGTGGAAATGGGATCTTGTTGGCCAATGGAAAATGTTTGTTTTAGACGGTGATCGCGCCAACGGACCAGGCGGGTTAAACGTTCGGTGCTCAGTCCATTTGTATTTGTGGGAGTCCTTTCTTCCCTATCAGTATTACATAGCCAGTGGGCTAATATTAGCACAGCCCGCAACAAGTCTGGCTTCAGACCCTTCAGCCTCCCGTCGTTTGCTGATGGGCCACATCATCCAATATAAAAATCCTCGCAACCGAAACCCTGAGATCCGTCACTCCTTCGCTCCCTACCACAACCATACCACACTCTTTACCTCTGCCATTCTTTTGCCATCCTTAATGCGTTCCTTCTCCATTGTTGTCCTTGCCCTGACTTCTTTGGCACTTGCTCACGGTCAGGATGGTCCAAAGCCAAGTGGAGTTCCTTCCAATCCGGTGCGTGGTGCTACTGTTATACCGTCGGTTCTCTTCGACTGAGACCTGACTCCCCCGTTAGAACTATCAACCCTGGTGCTGCCCGCGTAATTCAGGAGACTTGGTTCTCACTGAACAGACCTTTGAGAATGGAAAGGTCTACTGCACTTACAACGGACCAGAGACGGAGGTCGAGTGTAAATACGTACGTTCACTCCAAATACCATGCGCTCCCGCCTTCTTGTCTCCCACTGACGTTTGACCCCGACCATTCTAGAACCGTGTCACTGGTGACAAGACACGTAGGGAAAGGCGCCACAACAATGACCAAAGCTCATGCCCTTGCCACGCGTCGCTCAACCCAGCCCTTGAGAGCAAGCTTCCGGCTCGGGCCAAACGTCACCGCAATGGCAATGATGACGACTGCGATATTGGGAACAATCCCTTGAGAGCAATGATCAATAACGCGGACAAGAATCTTGAACCTTGCCCGGAGCCAGACTCGAACCCCCCCCAGCAATGCTTGGCCAAGGATACTCCCTGTGATCTCCAGGACCCTGGCGCGTGCTGCAGCATGACTTGCTTTGCTGCTACTGGATGCGCATAAGGGCTCCGTGACCATCGCATCCGCTCCCCCCACGCCGGTATTAGATGCGGAGGCTATCTCTCCCTTTGCGCTCTACTCTCGAAGTATTATCACTCGTGTTTTATCCTTCACAAAATATGAATAGCTGTACGGAATTCACCTTACCATGCAGCTGGCTGATTTGTATGATCTTGAGCTGATGTACCTAGAGCTTGAACGAGCGAACTATTTGTCCGCCTTTAGAAGACCACAACCATCCATCTCATATAGCTATCCACTGGACTCTTCATGAATCTTGGTCACGGGGAACTAAACGCGATCCCAAAATTTTCAAGGGAGGTTGGGGATTTTCGGACCGTCCGGTCAATTCTCGGCAAGGATTCTTCAGGCTTCAGGAATTATTTGCTATCTGCACCATCCCATCTGAAATTATTTATGAAAGGGTCGAAAGCTAGGATCAGAGCGTCCGTACTATCAGTGGCTTGCTTGCGTACCCGACCGATTGAGGAAGGAGTGCCCTGTATACAATCTCGGATGTCCACATATCAACGAAGTGCAATCCGACATCATGTTTCACTCGTCAGAAGGATTTACATACAGCTGATACCTGCTTTTGGATATATCCCCGTCCCTCTCCGAGACACCGACGCTCGAAGATTACCAAGCGGTCCGTTCAAAACCGAGTTCGTTAACGCTATCTTCGCTTTCGTTCCTTCCGCTTTACACTCACGAAGTCTATTGTGGGTTCACACATCTTGCACAAAAGGACGATAGAGGTTACGAGCGAAACTGATGACTCGTAACCGCTATTCATTCAATTGGTGTACAAGCTACTTGCCAAATTCGTTTGAATAGGACACCACCGCTACTGCCGACTCGCCTCGCAACTACCGTCAGTCTACGCCCGGCTAGGCTCGGAAGGGAGGGCAGCGAGTGGAGCTGGATATGTTGACCCAAAATGAACTACCCGAGAAACCATGTTGTATGTCTGCCGTCGTCAGGTGGGTATGCAGATATCTGGCCAAAGGGATTCAGTAGAGAATTGGGACATACAGAGAGAGGAAACCCGCTTTGTGCGCTCTCCAGCTTCGACACACCTACCGAGGCCGCTCCCGGGCAGCGTAATGGAACTCAATGAGTGTCTTGATCGTGATCGCCGAGTTCCTTCGTTGTTCTAAATTCAATCCGAGGTGAGTGAGTGCTTCTAGTGGTGAGGGAAAAGTGCTGATCAACGTCGTTCCCTACTCTCGTTTGTTTTTGTCGCCATCTTCGGTGGTACAAGGGTCAAGAGAGACCTCGTATGCAATTTATAGCCGTTTCTGCCTCTGCTTCATGGAAAGGAGGTGAGTAGAAAAGAGTTCGTAGGATTCGAAGAGGCCAAGCCCGGAGAATGCCCGAGACGTGACCCCAAAGCCCTCGAGGAAAATATGGTCGGTGAACGCTCGGAGTCTGGATTTGTGATCGTCAAGTGTTTTTGTGCTCCTTAGAGCGGTATCCGGTTCTCAATCTCATGCCTTAGATTGGAGTGAGACCACAGTGCGCCCTATACAAAGCTCTCATTTGCTGAGGAGGTCAGAGTCGTCGTCCGAGCTCATAGTTGTTGTCGCCGTGCAGATGGAGGGAAAGGTAGGCGGCAATTCGAAGGGAGATGAGTCAGTATTCATGGTGCAATTAAACTTCTTGAGCAACTGGAAATTCAAACGAGGGCAGGTATCGTCGAAAGCAGAAAGGACCTCAGAGAGCACGCTGGATGAGGAAGGTGCGCCCCTATGTGTCATGAGCAAACAGAGCCAAAGGTGGTCACATCATCTCTCGACGCGTTTCGCCAGCGGTTCGCGTTCTCCATCTACCACCTCGCCGAGCATGCAATGGCTACTCCTGGATCCAAGCTGCAAACCACGACCAAGTTCAATGAAGCTTTCAATCAGCTTCTACTGTCTAACCAATCCGAGGGCCCACCCGATATTTCTCGTTTCAGCCGGGTATATTTCAGACAGTGCTTCAAGACGACAGATCTAATTCCACGTTAGGAATGGACGGCAGCGAGAGAATACCTTCGACCGAAGGATATAAAGGACCGTTCTACCATGAAGCAACGTTATCGTAAGTACTCTTGCGACTGATAATTGCAAAGTTCTAACCGAATGTGGCAAATTAGGTCCAGAGGCATCACGGCAGTCGATAGCTGCTTTCGGTACCATTCACCAGTCTAAGCAGCTGCATACGCTGCTTGAGACTTATCTAGGTAAATTGAGCTTTGATAGGTATAAAATTGTGGTGGAGATTGACGGTATTCAAAGAGGACATGCGACGTTCGTTCCCGCTCATTGAATATGAAATCAAAGAGTACATGACGCGTTGGGAGGTCCGTGCTCGATCATATTTGCCAGCTCTTTCTGATAGCTCTCTGTCTTCTAGGTCCACCGAGACGTCGAGCTGATCAGAATGCTCATTGCGAGACTCATGGATTGGCACAAAGCCTGGCAACCACCAAAAGAGTTCGTCGATCCCTTCTCCCTAAGACAAAATGCCAATTCTTTCTCTGTTCAACCAGCCTCGGCGGTACCGTCTACAAGGGCTTCGACTTTACCTTTCGCACATGCCTATTCTCCATCCTCCCACCGTCATTCGCGTCTGGTTTCAAAGCACTCGTCAGCTGGGCCTTATCACCCGAAGACTTTCCACCCACGGACAGCCTCACTGCTCGCACACCCATCGCCACCGTTTGGCAACACTGTGAAACCCTCGGCTTCCTTGGACGATATGAGTCCGTCATATCTTCCGTTGGGTACGAACGAATCGAGAGACATGTGTTGGAGACGTGTGAGGGCAACTGGTCAAGCCCAATGTTGCCGGAGTTGAGGGTTTGGATGACCAACAAGGTGTTGCCGTGGCTCTTGGCAATCTACGTGCGGGGGGCGGCGAATAGTAAGTATTTGAATATCTATATACGTCTTTTTGCCTCACCTGATTTCGTTCTTGTAGCAACGGAAGCCCAGGGCTTGCTCGCGGGGGTCGGGTCTCGGTTCGATTACCACCTCATGAAGACACTCTTTGAGCTTCGGTACGTCTCATCAGTCGATATTCACTCACTCAAGCTTACGATCGTTGATTCAGGACGAAGGAAATATTCGATATTATTATCGACTATCCGGACTCGACTGGAGCTTTACAAGACCTCAGAGAAGGTCTTGCTCGAACCGACCAAGGCGCAGCCCTCGTGAAAACCTTGCGGAAGGCGTAAGACCTTTCGATTTTTCCCCCGCATACCTTTTGACACGTGTCGTAGGAACGCCAAACGACTCCTACATCCCGGCGCCGACACCAAGCTCATCCTGACACAATACGTATCAACTATCAAGTGCCTTCGTCTTGTAGACCCTCCAGGTGTTCTCTTATTCAAGGTGGCGGACCCGATCAGGCGGTATCTACGGTGCGCCATCCCTCTTTCCCTTGCCTCCCCCTGTCTTTCCGCCATCGATCGACTCATGAGGTAAAACGATTTACAGGGAGAGACCCGACACCATCCGATGTATCGTAGCAAGCCTCGTCGGGGATGAAGATAGCGGAGACTCGTTATTGGATGATAACGAGCCCATCGTACCCATTCAGCAGCCCGAGGTCGAGGATTTCACAGACGCGACTTGGGTACCGGAACCTATTGACGCTGGGCCTGGTGTGTATTGACTCTGTTTCTTTCCTTTTCTTCTCTTTGTCCGATGCCGATGTTCTGCCTTCCCTCGTCTTTCCTCCTTTCCCTTGACTCTATGTTCCCGTGCACTCCTTGTCTTCCGGCCATGCCCTTCCCGTCCTACCCATTCTAGGTGAATGAAAGCGGAAGCGCTGACAACGATTTATCTTCCGTTTGCATATAGAGTTCAAAGCGAACAAACCGAGCGATGTACTCAGTACCCTCGTGAGCATTTACGACTCGAAAGACTTCTTCGTGAAGGAGTTGCAGGTGCTGCTCGCGCAGAGATTGCTGGCGATTACGGACGCGTCCGACGTAGCGCGGGTGGATAAAGAGGTGATTTGTGTCTCTTCTCTTACCTTTCTTCTTTCTCGCCCAGCTTTCCCTCTCACTACTGTCTCGCACTCGTTCTCGTTGCGCAAACGATCCCATTTGCCCTCCGACTGACTAATCTTGAATCCTGCTATACAGCGAAGGAACATTGAGATTTTGAAGATCCGCTTTGGCGAAGCGGCTCTGCAAGTGTGCGAAGTCATGCTCAGGGACATGGCCGATTCGAAACGAATCGACAGTCACGTTCAGTCACAGCGTTCGGTACGCGTCCTTGATCTCCTGGTAGTCTGTAGGCTGACGAGTCGACGCGAAATACAGAGTATAGTTCATCCTACGATCATTTCGCACCATTTCTGGCCTTCGTTGGAGTCGAGCGAGTTGGCCCTGCCTGGGCAGTTCCAAGAGTACGTTGTTCTTCGGTTTCTTTCTTGCTCTGTTAAGCTTTGCTGAATGACCGGTTTCGTCCCACTTTAGTCTACAAGAATCCTACTCCCACGAGTTCACTGTCTTCAAACCTGATAAGAAGCTCAAATGGATACCAAACCTCGGTACCGTGCATCTCAAGATCGAGTTGGAGGATAGGACGTTGGAGGTCGAGGTTCCACCGTTGGAGGCCGCTTTCATCGAGTTGTTTTCTCAAAAAGGTTTGTACCCCCAGAACCTCTTCCCCTGCGAATGCTGAGTCTTCTCATTTCGCCCTTCCCAGATGTCTGGTCCCTCGACGAACTCATATCGGCTGTCGGGAATGTCGACAGGAGCTCCGCAGTCAAAGCTCTTTCTACGTGGGCGAACAAGGGCGTGATCAAGGAGCAGGGCGAGAACTCGTTTATCTTGCTAGAGAGGGCCGAAGAGGGTGCGTCGGATGAGGATGGATTGTTGAGTGAGGAGCTCGGTTCGTATCTCCATCAGTAGATGATTTTGTTATTTTTGACTGAAGTTCTCCCTGTGTAGCCCCGTCTGCCGTTCCTGCACTTCCTCCTGTGCAGACTGCTCAGCAACACCAGGCAGAGCAAATGCGGATACATTGGAAGGTAGGCTGTTTCAGGCGTGTTCTCCGCGTCGTCTTCCGAGAGCTAATAGGAAATTTTTCCCCCTTCACTTTCTAACCCGATCCGCACAGTTCATTGAGGGCATGCTCACAAACCTCAGGAGCTTGTCGCTCGACCGCATACATAGCATGCTCAAGTTCGCGCCGAATTATGACCAGGCTATCGAAGACCTTGGCGTGTTTATGGAGGCGGCGAGGAGGGAGGGTTTGGTCGTTTGTAGGGATGGAATGTGGGAGTTGAACAAGTGAATCGCCATCAAAGTAGTGGGCTAGTAAAACATACTACGCTTGTAATTTAACGCAAATCCTGGTGAACAGGAATATAGGGCCGACAGTAGATTGGATAAGATGATGGCTATGCTCCCCTCCATTTTCCAGACGAGCGAGGTCACGGCAATCTCTCTTCCTACCCCCCATATAGCTACCTGAGCCAGCTTACCTTTGTTATCTTCTCTGGACTGCTCTTTCGGAACGTATTTCGCTACAAAAAGTGATGTCGCTGCAATCCGCCGAACGTAACAACGACCCAGCAACACTCGCAACTCACGAAGAAATCGACTTGCTTACGGCAAAAGGCTCAAAATTGCGCCAGGAGCTACAGGATCTTGAAAAGTAGCGGTGGGGAACCAGTGGGCTTGAGCCTGATCCGCAAAAGCGGGCGCCACATTGAAGATTGAGACTACCCTGTCGTAAGAGAAGGCCGTAGCTTGGTTCAATCGGGCTGGTAATCTACCGAACGCGTTTGAGGTTCACACAAGCAAAGACGAACATAAAGAGTCGAAGGTCAATAATCTCACCCTTCGGCATAAAACTATCTCGCGACCTGTGGTTCTCGAATTCGAGTTTCTGTAACTTTATCATATCGTCGGTGTGTTAGAAAATGCATTCGCGAAGAAATAAGGTCTGTCGTTAATGTTCACAGGTTCTCGTAGTATGGCCATTGCGCACCTGTGGAATAACCAGAGGGGTATGGAGTATATCTTGACTAGTAGTAAGTAGAAGTAGCAGGCTGAACTTCGTCTCATTATCCCCTCGGCCTCGTGCATTTAGATGTTGAGGCCTTTCGAGGGTTTGAGACCTCTATGGAGCTACTCTCGTCATTTGAATATTGGCCATGAACACAGTGCATAATTTGAGTCACCGTAGACCGTTGCAGGAGTACATGGTGCCCCACACTTCACCGTGTGCCAAATAGCAACGAGGAGACGCTCACAGTCGGACCTGGACATCTTCAGCTGACCATTACTCTTCTCCACAACGGTCCCTTGAGTTATCACAAAGATCATAAGCGTTTAAACGGTCACACAATTATCAGTACTGTATAATAGCAGTAGTAGTACATGTTCGGATATGATCGAAGGAAAGATATCTCGGTGCTTGCTGGCTTGAAGGCATTGATTGTTCATTTCGGGGATATATTAAGTGCCGATGGGGTTCCTCCGTCAGACATTCAAAAGCATGGTGACCGGGTTAAAATCCTCAATTCAACAACTCGGCCATGGTTACGGTAATGAGAGACAGAGCGAACGCTGGCCAGCTGGTCATAACCCTTGCACCCCCACTGGCATTTGAACTTCCACCACTACGACCGTGGCCACCACGACGAGCAGCAACAGCAGCAGCAGCTACGCCGTCCAGGAGACTGGGGCACTGCGGCGGCGCAAGAACATCCCCATAATTACTGGCCACCCATAGCAGAACTCCGTTGGTCCAGCCAAACCCAGCCTAAAAGTTAAGAAAGAAGTCCGGTCATGAGCACAATTAGTCAAAAGTATGCTCTATGGACACATACCTGCACAGTGTATTCTCCACCACGGCCAGCGGAATCGATGTCCAGATTAGAGAACTTCTCAAACATCTGGATTTGTAGTAAGTAGTCACGGTATTGAACAAGCGTGCGAGGTCATAAGATCAGGGTAACGGCTTACATGGCCAAAACTGGAGGTACTGTCAGTCACATTCAACTCTTCGTCCGACAGCTTTGGTAAGAGATTTGGGATTGATCCTCCAGTCGCATACCTAGAACAAGCCAATCAGGCACGGTACGGGGCCCGAGTGAGAAAATGACATCTTACCAGCTGCAAAAGGTGCTCGCATAATACCGATTAGCAAGTTCTCTTTCCAACGCATCCGTCCATCTTTCCGAGCCTGTGCTTGCATTCCCACCGTTGGTGACTGTGCCGTTCAGTAGGTTGATGTCAGCGCCGGCTCCAGTTGCGGTCGCATTTTGCGTCGCTGTGAGTGGCTGTCCAGGAAGCTCCGTCTCGCTCACGCCCAGTTGACCAGCTGGGAGCAACGCAAAGGTGGACTGGCCATCCGGACGCGAAGGGAGTGGTCCTGACGACACGTTGCTCGGTAGCTGGTGTAGGGCCTTTAAGGCAATGTATTGATGCTGCGGCCAGGTGTTGGGTGCGTCCCTAGTCAGTAGCAGGAAATCAACCCAAACCATGAAACGACCACAAGATATAACCTTACCATTGCAGGGAGGTATCGACAAATGTGGCCGGATACGTTCCATTGTAGCGATTAAGGACGAGGTGGATGGAAGAGAAGGCCTGATACGCAGCTTGTTCACTCGCGCGTACCTCGTAAGGAATAATCCCAACCCAGAACGGGTAGAATGTTGCTGCTGTCAGCATTTGATTTCTCGCGTTTGTGACTAGGTTAAAATCATAGAATGCGAGCTGAAATATAATCAAATTAGCCCAACTGTTTGACCAACTTGAGAGGGAACCTTACCTTCTGTCCATCCCACAGCAGATCGAGTACGCCTGCGCGAAGTGCGTTGGCTGCAGCAATATGTCTCGACCGGGCGGTAGAATTGCTATTTCCGTACAAATCTTTGAGAGCGAGGTGCGCTCCATCTTCGAAACAGATTGAAAAAGGGAAATTATTGAAGAAAGATGGGAGAACGTACAAAGGACACTGTTCAAGTCAACAGCAATAGTGCGACGAACGTTCAAATCCCTCAGCGTTGCGTTTGTTGGTCCATGGGTGAACCACCGAGCGGTATAATCCCATCCAGATTCGGCACCACTGGCCAACTCAGCGTACAAAGCTGCACGTTGCGTTTCATTGAGTGCAGGTAGGTTAGGATCATGGGCAGTCGTGTAATCTATGTGTAACGGAGTCAGTTGAAGATCCAGACTTGGAGTGTCCAGGTTACCTGTCAAATAGGACTCTGGCCTGGGCGCACTATTCGTCACGGAATAACGATATACTTTGTGCGTTTCGTTTGTGAAGGGACTTCTAACAGAGATAGATCGTTCGCGATCCCACCAAGCTAGCTCTTTCTGCAACGAATGTCAGCGCTTTGGTGAGTTGAGTGGTGGCCAATACGCGCCTCAGCCAGGGGCAGAGCTCTCGCCAGAATACTCCTATCGCCAGTCACCGTGACATAACGATGGAGCATCTACAATGGAAGGTTAACAGACCCCACATTCAGAGGAGAGGCGTGGCATACCTGAATGAACACCGGAAGCTGGGATCGGTCGAGATCTGAAGGAGAGGATGACGTCAATCTGGAATTCTCTGTGAACGATACAAACACAATGCACAGTAGATTCGGCCACCGTTGGGAATGAAGCCAATAGTATCCAACTCGTCCATGAAGTTTTGGAGTGTGGTGTTGGCGATGTCGTAAAGCTCAGACTCCAACAGTCCCTCGACGATCCAGAAACTGTCCCAGTAATATTGCTCCCTGAACCTTCCACCTTAGCGAGCAGTCAGCCAAACTTCCTGATCGAAAGAGAACAGCTTACTGACCTGGCACGACGAAGGTATGGTTGAGAGGGATGAGCGAACTTTCACATCGGCTACTATTTCCACATAGCGCCGACGAGTTCGTTCTCCGAACGAGTTGCGTCCAGAATCCGTGCACTGTCTGAGCGAACGCCCTGACCAAGGGATCAGTAACATTGCTCAAAAATGCAGGTTCAGGGTTGAAGTTTTGCAATGCGATTGCTTCCAGTTCCTGGCCTTCGCCTGTGAAATCCTCCTGCAGGAAAGCCACCAATTGGCCATAGACAGTGGTGTTTGTGGAGATATTGCGGAAATCGTTCAAAACTTCTCCAGGCGGTTTGCTCGTGGGCTTGTCAACAAAGGTTTTGTCATCTGGGTAGAGGTGAGCAACGTTCACAGTTTGAAGAAGCTGGCAGGGACAGTTAGCATGGAGAAGTTCAGGAGCCTGAACCTTGAAGGTTACCTCTCCTGCACAGAAGATTTCCGACGGGCACCATGCTTGCCTCGGAGGTAAAGCCGCTTGCGAGGGCAACGGTGAATCCAAAGTGGCTGAAGGACTAGGCGTAGCTGTCGCGACCACCTCGGTAGTCGTCGTTGACTGGGCACAAACCCTGGAGAAAGTCAGAAACAGCGGCCAAAGCTTCCTGGTCGTCCAAAACGACTTCATTCGAGGCATTCCGTCGGAGCGGCTGAAGACAGTTTGAGACACAACCTCTAACTTTATACCATAGGAGCATTTACTTTGGCAAGCCCCGACCGTTGGTCACTGATCGAGAGGGATCCAGCCATGTGCACGTAGACCCCAGATGTGCATGTGAGTACCGATCCTATAAATAGAGTCATAGAGTAATTCGTATGGGGCTCTCGAAATGTGTTGGAAATTCTTCGATTTGATGCTTGGTTTCACAACGGAAGGAAGAAGAGGTTATTCTGACCGAAAATACCCAACCATATGCAAGACCCTATACCCTCAATAAAAGCTCTATGTGAATTTCTCAAATCCGCGCATAGATATTGGAATATGGATAATGTATTTACCCTATATCGTATTGTATATAGTTGGAGCCCTCAGAACTGCAAGTGGGGTTGTAGACAGAAGCTGCCTTTGACATCATTGCGATGATCCTCAGAGGGAACATACAACACCGTGATGCCTCAATGACATATTCACTAACCAGCGATTGGTCTATGAGCCAGGGTTGTGCCCTGCTAAATTCTTCAGAACGGTGGGCAAGTGGAGATTCTGCCGCGAATAATCATCTTTGAGAAGCATGTTCAAGCTCCCATGGAGAGGGGTAATGGGAACAGATAGCCATCTGACAAGTTCAGCTGAGATGCGCATGAATGGAGCGGACACTGGTTTTTCGGCATTGCGTGAAATGAAACATCGGGAGCGGGGGAAGATGCATAACCTTATGTCTGACGCTACCTGAAGACCATACTCAGGCTGACGGCGAAGCTACCTGCTCATCAATGAGCTGACGAAGGAATTCAGTTGGTCGATACTTTCGTCTCCAGTCGAGTCCCCACCTTGGATGATCGTCAATTAAAGCCTCTTGGCAGCCATGCTAATACAAAGTATGTTTCATTCCGAGTTTGCTACCCGGAACAGAATTTCTTGCAGCTCTCAAACACCGCTGCATCATGTCGCCCAAATGCTTGGAATTTGATTTCCACCGGAACACCTGGACAGTGACGTCGCCGACAATCGTTCATTCTTCCGAGAGTTAGTTTCACTACGCTGGCTCTCGTTGAATCCGATGTCGAGTTCCACAGTCATCAAGATGTATACAAGCTTGGCTTTTTCCTCGAGTTCTCCATGAAGTTTCACGAGAACATCCGCACCCCACGGGTTCGTGATTACTACTTGGACCTTCGTAGGCAGGGATGATCGCACTTTGGATCCAAGCCCGGTGCACGTTACACTCGACACACCAGCACTAAAGAACGACCCCGATATTTGATACGCTGTACGATATCCATCAAGATCTACAGGTTGTCGAAGTTTCGTCTCTCCCGATTCATTTTGCTCTCTGTTGGACTGTGGGCTACATCGACTTCCTTTATATCGTCAAAGTTGGTTGTGGTATTTGATGCAAGCTCCGCCGCTTGATTTACTCGAGGATGCTACGGCATTGATTGGTCTAAGAGGATCAAATCCCTCATAAATTCAGGGTATAGGTCATGGCTGGGCACAGCGATAGTCATGGTCCTGAAGAGGATTGCTCTGAAGAGGAATGGCCTTTCTCCTTGGCATCACAATTGTCTCCATCCTCGTTGTGCTCGCATTCATTGTTGTAACTGATCTTCATCGTTCCCTCATTGTAATGTCTGCATGGATAGAATATGTCCCCCCAAAAGGACTATGGTCCGTCGTAATACTCGAGTCCTCCAAGTCGTAGCATGTCCATTGCGTGTCCGTTGAATTGTATATCTATCTTGACTAGGAGTAACGTCGCGTCTTCTCGACCTCGCAATGGCTATCTTTATGCCGAGACCTCTTGCTAAACAGGAGGAGACACAAGCAGCCTGGGTGAATAAAACAGAGGGTCCAACCAAGCCCAGGAGGCCTAAGTGCTCGTTCCATCCTCGGCTCTACAAATTCGTGAACGAATGATTAGGTCAGGCGCTTTTGAAGTCTGCGATAATGCTCTGAGAGATAACATCTATGTATCGGATATGGTGTAACGGCTAACATTGCCGCCTCTCACGCGGCAGCTCGGGGTTCGACTTCCCCGTATCCGAATCTTTTTCGTGCATATTCGTTAACCCGTGGGAGTCTCAATCTCGCTTTGCTGTCAAACGAAGCTGATCTTCGCTTCCATGTTCTCTCCCTCTCTCATGCCAGTCCCTCCGATTCTTGCAAGACTTTTTTCCAGCAATGACACTCCACAATGCCACGAGATCCCTTTTCTTGAGGCCGAGATCAGCTTCCTGACAGATGAAATATCCCTTCTTCAATCGAAGCTTCGAAGCCTTGAGGAGCTGCTCCAAAATTACCACGCCGTTTCCTCCGCCATTCGCAAAATGCCTTTGGAGATATTGGGAGAGATCTTCTCCTTCGTCGTACCTTGCGTTAGGACTCAAGCACATAAGCGAAACCTCTCCAACTTGGGCCTCGTCTGCAGGGGCTGGTATGACGCCGTGAAGCTGACCCACCATCTGTGGGACCACCTCCAAATCGAAGGACCGTTGTCCTACATCGACATTGTATCTTGGTTCCAAAGGGCCGGAAACGTGCCCAAGACGCTTGAAATGGCTACGAACCCTGGCAATTGCAAGTGCCACTATCCGAGTTTGGATTGTCAACTGGCAAGCTCTGAACTTGCGAAAGTGTTGCTGGAAGGGCCAACGCTGACGCATCTCTCTTTAGAATGTTTTGGGCCGCGTTGCTTCCAAAACATGATATATCGGATGCTGCAGGAGCCGGCCGGCACTCTACTCCTTTCCAACCCTCGTCCATGGGATTCATTACGGTCCCTCACATTAATATTCAGTAACGACTGGCGCTGGGATCACTCAACGGGTTTGGATTCTCCATTCCTTCATGTCCCATCCAGCGTGTCATCCTTCCAGCTCTACCTCCCGTTCGGCTCCGGGAGAGAGTCTCTCCATCTTCCCCCATCCTTTCTCAAACGCCTAACCTCCTTCACCATTTCGTGCGGCTGGAATGTTACACACATTCTGGGCGTTCTGCGGGACTGTGTCAACGTTCAGACGTTGACCCTCGATTTTCAGGGTCGGGAGTGCAACTTCGTCTCCGATCCTGGGATACAACTCCCCGAACTTCGTTCCTTATACCTCAAATTGACACCTGATCTACGCATTCTCGAATCCGTCATCACCCCGCGACTCGTCGAATTGGACGTCGAATTCACCCCAGACGACGAGTACGAACCCCAAAGAAAGCTCGGGTCCTTTGGAATACTGATGGAGACGTCCGATTGCGCAGCGAGCCTACAGCACCTTCGTTTCGAATGCGCAAGTTTGAACGCCCTCGAGCTATCCCAGACACTTTGCCGCATTCCGAATCTCACTCACCTGACGCTCGATGGAGTCATCGGAACGGACAGTGATGCTTTCACACTGTTTTCGAATCTGGAGCGCGCGAATCGTAGAAGAATGCCGAGCCTCCCTCGCCTAGAAGCCATGGAATTGAAGCACCTCCCATCGGACTTCTTTTTCTGCCACCTTTCGAGTTATATCAAGTCACGACGCTGTCATTACAAACAAGGAGAGGTCGATTCTGAGGGACATCACGATAGCCTCAGGGAACTAAACCTGACTTTTCAGTGTTCCCGACTCCCGGTGAATCACAGTTTGAAGTTGGAGGCCTCCAAAGATGTGGAGTTGTTTAAGGATTTGGGAATGGTGATTAGTTTTGGTGCTCTGTATATTTGATTGACCCCATCATAGATCCCGTTTCTGAGTTGGATGTATTTATAGTAGCCGGTGCAGGCATCTACCTTCTCCCAAAGTATATTCTTCCGAAAAGTTGCAGGATTAATAGCGCGGGGACGATGAATAGACTCAGAGAATCCGTGAAGTATGCCGAGCCTGTGCTAGTGTATGTTAACTGTTCACTTCTAAATTGCAATTTCATTTGTGGCCGAGAAGAAACCGATGCACGTTTGGGCTCACATTTATACTTCGACCCCTCTGCACAGTTCTGTGAAGGTCGGTCTGGTGGCCACTCAGCGATTTGGCACTCAACAGCCAGACAGCGTCTTGATATGTGTTTGAGAATTGATTGTGCAGAGGATAGAAGGTACAAATTTGCGACCTAGTGAAAGTAGCTAAGGATAACGCGACTCCTAAACATATTGAAGTCAACGAAGGCAACCTAAAGGGACTAGTCCACGCTCATAACGAGCTTCAGAAGAAGACGATGGAGGAACTGGCATGTCAACGACGGCCCAACCATCGTCAAAAATCTGCACAACTTTTACCTGATCCCCCGGCCGAACCGTCAACTCATCCGGCATGGAACGAGTAAACGGTCTCAGCACCTCGGCAAAAACAACTCCTTCCCCAGAAGTCTCGTGTGACGTGGAGACTGTGCTGTCAGAAAATGGGTCCGTGGTGTGTGACGAAGTGGAGTGAGCCATGCCCGCAATCCCGTCAGCGAAGGGGTCCGCGTTGATCGCTGGGAGATCTTGGTGCTCTGGAGGGGAGGGGGAAGTATCAGGCGTATGGTAATTCCTGGAATCTGTGTTGGTGGCACGACTGAGAGGCCGGGTGGTAGTCGCGACCGATGATGACGAATAACCTGACTTCCGATCGCTCGAGAGGTCGGAGGGTGGCTTTGGGAAAGCGAAGAGTTCCGGGGAGGGGTCAAACGGATTGGCGTTTGTGGGTCGGTGGCTGTTGGATGTGTCGATGCTGGGCCTATGATTGATGAAGAAGTAGCTGGAATTGCCACTATTGGAGCTCCCAATTGAGAACCTGTGGTCACCGGACTCGTTGGATGGAGTCGCCATGGGATAATCGAGCTCGTTGCGAGACCTCCGAACTTCAGCCATCGGCGGAAGACTGGGCACGTCCGAATTGAAGTTGACTTGGAACTGTGCTGAACGGTCGAAAGTAGTCGCGAAACTGCTTCTGGCCGATTGTGCGTCCGGCATCTGGACAACGTGAACTTGGTCGTCGTTGTAGACGCGTGACGTCCGTTTCTTCGTGAACCACCAATGATGAATGCGCTCGTCGCGTCGCGTCTTGCGATGGTGACGAAGGAGAATTATGAGGCCAATGATGAAGAGAATGGAGCAGATGACAGCGATAGCGATACCAGCCGCCTGAGGAAGCCCACCGCGGTCGGCTCCTCCATCCTCTCCGCCCGTATTGGTATGAGTGGGGGAGGAACCATTCTCGGTACCAGATGGCGACAACCTGATCGTCGTCATATCGGAATTGAGGGTCGAGGTACCTGACAATCCGCCTCCCGACCCGACCCCAGGTATCCCTCCAGCATTCACGACGGGCGCACCAGAGCCGTCCGTCGCTGAGTTAGACGTACCCTGGCCCGAATCGACGTTCGAAGAATTCGGGAATGGCGATCCAAGATTGTTTCCGCTACCACCATTGACGCCTCCATTGGAACTTGAGCCGCCTGATCCAGTATCGGAGCCGTCGGAGCCGTTGGATATGTCTCCACCACTACCATTGCCTGTACCTCCAGTCGAGCCTCCGCCACCTCCAGGAGTAGAAGAGGGAGTTGGATCCTGTCCTCCGGAATCTCCTTGAGACACGCTGGGAGCTGGCTGGCCGTTGCCAGAGTTGCCCCCGTTCGAACCTCCAGTGTTACCCTCTCCGTTCGAAGGATTAGAGGGACCGGTGCCGCCGCCGCCATTAGAGGGTGGAGATGAAGGAGAAGGAGATGCGACGGGCGCCTGAGTTGGCGTTGGCGTTGGCGAATTGGCGGGCGGCGGTGGAGTGTTTGCCGAAGCGCTCGTGGCAGCTGGAGGAGGGGTGGTGGGCGTTGGTTTTGCCAAAAGAGTGACTTTAATAGTTGGGAGAATAGGTAGGTCGAGACCGATGACCAGTCCGGGATCCCTACGCTGAACCCGATCATCTGGGCTGGCGCGGTGGAGCTCCTTCAAATGGGATGATCGTCGTTCATGGCGCTCCAGGTACATAATCGTTCTGAACTCGAACGAAAGGAGAAGGGGTATAGACTAGAGAGTCGGGGTTTTTGGAGCTCAAAGGAGTGGAAGGGGTTGAGGTTACCGAGAGGCCCTAAACAAAAATAGTGGTGCGTGTGATGGATGTGAGAGACATATGAGAGGGAAAAGAAACGTACGAAATACGCCCGTCCCGTAAACTATATACATCCGACACCTCATGGAAGGTTTGAACCCGCGTTTATGAAATTTTAGCGTCTTCTTGACGACAAGACGCTGATGGAGTGACAAGCGATATCAATTAAGCACTTCGGACCGGGGAATATATCCATTCGTTCCACATGGAATACCAAAACGGAAACATACCGGACGCGCGCTCAGCGCTCAGCGCCGGACGCAATGCTCTGCGTCGCATATCTATCGTTCCCACTCCACATCAATGGCAAAAAGGGTACAACGCCCCCTGAAGAAAGCACGCAGTCCCATAGATACCAGCATCATATTCTGAAATACTCTGGATAATGTGGAGCGCCAAGACTGTACAAAGAAGGGTTCTGTTTAGTGAAGAAGTGAGCAGAGTGCATACGTGTGGTCGCGAAGACCTGACTTACCCAGGCAAAAGCTAAATGCCCAAGCCATATATAAACACGCTATTTGATACCCTTCCTGCCGTAACCTCAGTTTTCCCGAGACCGGAATTCCATTGAGAAATTACAGCTTCTCCATGTTTTGACACAAGTGAAGTGAATGAGAGTCGTATTCGACCTTCTTCCTTTGGAGTTCCAGCTTTGTTCGAGTGGAGTGTCGCTGAAAATCGCATACTGGTAGAGGAACCGCCGTATAGGCTCTGGCTCAGAGTTTGTGATTAATTAGAGTTTTCATATTCACACCCATAGATTACAGTTTGTGTACCTACCCAGATTCTCGGATTAAGGGTCTTTCGTTCAGGGAAGAATGCGAAACTGTAAATATCCGTCCGCAAAAAACCCAAAGGAGAATATTTTCCGCTCGAAGCTGCAGATAATGGAAGAATATTGGAAGGAGGACGGTGCCACAAACCATGTGGGAATTAAGTCAGAGTTCGACTTCGGAGAGACGATGATTGTCGTTCTCGGTGGTCCCACTCTTCTTGACAGTCGATATAGACTTTGAGCTGTTCGCTCCACAGGGCCCATGGGGCAGCGAATGCATAAATTTCGTAACGTTTGGTGTGAGAGGACGCCAGGAACCATGTAAAACGAACAGGGAGGGGCGCCTATCAACCAAGCTTCACCACGAAGGTACCTGGGAGGCTTAGCCGAATAGCGATAAACCGGCGACCGCACAAGACACAGGCTTCGGCCATTGATCCCATGACCGACGAGGCGTTGGGCTTCTGCACACCTATCAGAGCGACTTGAGCAAGCTACACAGACCAATCAAGCTTCGATGAACACGATTTGAAGCTTCCTGAATAATGGTGTGAACAACCAATGCTTCGATAAGCGATAAAGGGTTGTTCGCAATGAATCAATTCAACCGAGGAGCAAACCTTCACAAAGAGAGAAACTACTTTATGTTTTTCCCTCGTTAAGAGATTTGAACGGAGTGGAGTCTAGAAGAAGGCTGGGGGGAGAGGGCCCCGTAAATTGAGCCATTGTAGCATCAAGAAGCTTTCGAGGTCGTGATGGAAACGAATGGAACGCCTTCTCCGAAGTCGGGGTAACTTCAGGAGCAGCGAAAGCTTGGTCGTAGGGGAGCACCTAGAGGTACGCCACCTTACCCGAGGGGTGAGCAGTGCCAGTACAGCGCGCGAGCTCCCAAACACCTCGTAGGAATTAGGAAGACTCCTCCACGAGACCGCCCAACCCAAAGAATTTCTCCCAGTGATTAACTGAGCGTAGCACTGCGGACCACTAATGTTTTTGTTGGATATGGATAGAGATTTGGATGTAATGACCGAGAAAGTTCGTGCTTTGACCGGTTCCAGACAAAGCCCCGACCGTTCTCGGACCACTCCCGAGCCGAGTCTCGAGAAACCGAGGAAAAGCGGGACCGCTCCCCGCCAAGTTATTGAGCAATCTCGCCTCATATCGCTAGAGGGATATTTAGCCTTAACCGAGAGAATGGGCGCATCACCAGGGCCTAGGGAATAAATGTAAATCCAGTCAGTGAGCCTCTTCCGAGTCCATGGATCGTTATCTCGTGAGAGCGGAAAATGACAGGCGGATCGAGGACGAAGTGGAACGCACATACATATCCCGTAGTATCACGCGGTAGAAAAATAGGGTGACCATTAGTTTCAGCAGCTGCATTACGATATTACGTTTTGGTTTGTGCGATCCTCCCTACGAACTGGCCGGGTAAACGCCTAGTCGGCGGTGACTGCATGGGCACGATCAGATATGGGGTGAGAAAAAGATATCGAGCAACGTACGTGAGCGTCAAAAGGAAGCTTTGTACGACGGGTTGCAAGCAGAGCTCTCCGTCATCTATGACGCCATTGAGAATCGCTGGCTGGGAGATAGAACGCATCTGCAAGACACACCCTAAATAATTTGGCACCACTGCCGCCTGAGTTACATACCTGCCTTGAGTTCTGGCTCTTCCATACGACATCTTCTATGTAGGCGGACAGGAGCATAACTGGCCACACATGTCAAGACGTCCAGCGTGTCAAAGTACAACAAAAGGCCGCTCGCACCTCAAGGGTTCTTTATCGCTCCGAGAGCCTGGGATGGCTAAATTCTTTCGCGAAATCGGGAAGGTTGGACATATATCTAATCATGGGATCCTTCGTTAGCCGTTCTCCCGTCGAGAATCACACGAGAAGGCATAGCGTATTGACTCGCTTACTTGTCATTGCTCCCCCCCAACCACCACCACAGGAGGCCGATGAACGGGTATTGCGGACCTCTTTCATTGCGCAGTTGTTCCCGCTCTGCAGGTGAGATGATCTTGCCGTATAACCAGTGGGCACCATAAGCCATACTTCTCGAGCAGTGACATGAGAATCCGATATGGATGAGCCTTATGATGAACGAAAACGTCAACCAGAGCACGGACCCGAAATGGATGATCCGCGCACTTACGTTTGACTCAGCCCTCGGATTCAAACACGGCCCTCCCAGGAAGTGGACCCGACCCATCTCGCACCACTACTCCTCAGGCGTCTGAATGATACCAGCAACAGCTCCCCGAGAAGTACTATCAATAAATCTAACACCACAGTATTAACAACCGCAGAATAAATAACAGACCCCTTCCGGATCCCGAGGTCTCCTCCACCAAGAATTTACAGTAAAAGCACACACACGCTTGTCCATCATGCCTTACACTTCAACTCTCCACCTTCGATCATAGCAATCGTGGCACCCAGACACCATCCCAACTCCGTGTTGGCGATCTTTTTCGCAATATCGATCTTGTTCGCTTCCTCCAAACCATACCCCATCCTTAGGAGAGAATACATGAACGTCAGATCCAGGCACCACTCCGGCCTGCCTTCGATCTCCTCCATGAGGCTCGGATTCTCTTTCCAATGCTTCACCTTCTTCCACTCTTCCGGCCCTTTACATATCGTTCGTGCCGTATCCGCAAACGTTTTAACCGTGATCTTCTGCTTCGACTGAGAGAGCGGGGGAGGGAGGAGAGGCGCAAGACGGTCGTAGAAGTACGATAGGAGGAGGACCCGACCATTTTTGAACGAGTCGAGGAGCGAGGGCTGATAGACCCCATTGAACGAACAAGGCTTCAACTCGCACACCGCGTCCTTCGCCATCACCAACGCCACCACCCTCTGACACGCCTCAAACCCACCCACGTCCTCACCCGCCATCGTCACTTTCCTCGTTTCCCACTTGACCCTACCAGTGGATTCGGTGATTTCGACAGAGCGGTAGGTCGTACGCGCGAGGCATGGGTTGGGGATGACCTCGATATCAGGATGGCCGTCCCCGTCTTGGTCTATGGGATGGAATTTGGAGGTGGCGCCCGGTCGGGTGGACGCCATGAACTCGACGAGACGGTGGACGCGGATCCTCGCCCTCATCAACCCATAGTCCAAATACAAGTGCTGGTACAGCTCGTACTTCTTCCCTCCAAACTCCAAATCGTATTTATGCTCCCCCTCCTCCAGTCGTACTTCAGGCCTAGAAGGATGGAAATTGGGTTCGAAAATGATGTGGTTGGGACCTCCGCCGAGGTCAAGTACAGCGAAGGTTGATGTTGAGGAGTTCGAAGGGGAGGGCATGGTTCCGAGGAGGTAGTTTGCTGTAATCCACGCGTAGACACCCGCATCCTTGCCATCCAGAAAGACCACCGGATCCCTGTCCGCCAGCCGGAAGTCATATCTCCGCTTGATCCTCTCCTCCACTTTCTCCAGGATATCCGTGCTAAGCCTACCCGGCCACAGCCTGAACCCCGCACTCGCCTTTACAGCGACTGGGGTGCAGCTGTGCAGCTCTTTGGGTACGACCCTAACGGCCTCGTCTAGCAAGACGTCGAGGGTTTTGGCGGCAGCGTAGGGCTCTTGGGCGTAGAAAGTGAATGGTTGCGTCGATTTGAAGACTTCATATTCGTATGAAGGAGAGGGCTTGCAGTTGTTGAACTTGTATATGTGCATTCTGGACCCAGTTGACCCTGCGTCGATCATAATAGCATACTGGACGAGGTGAGAGGATGGGTCGTGCGGTTTTGTGCATTGCAGCGTTTTACGTGGGTCAGGGTCCGTTTCATAGGATAGAGCGGTACCAATGGTTCCTTCTTCCACTGGAAGGATCTCAGTAAAATATATGTGTAGATAGACAGACGACGTACCAACAACATCTTTTCCTCCTCCCCACCCAGTCTTTTGCGCAACACTGTTCCAGTCAAATCTCTTATCACTGGGTCCCCAAAGCCATACCACGCAAATGAGCACTGCAGCTCCCACAGCAAACTTTTTCCAACCAAACCGTCTCCAACCTCTGCCAGGCCGAGGTGATACATCCATCTTACTCGGCCCCATCCCGCCCTCGAGCCGGTCATAGTTAGCTGCCATTTGTCGTGGAATCTCTTAGGGCTGGCTTCGGCTAAAGAAGGCGAACGAGAACGAATGTTGTCGTTGGTGATTATGGCAGGAATCATTCAGCCATACAATATAGCAAATATATAATTCTGGTACTCACCAAATCCCCCTGAGCTGGCGGGTAATTCGAGGCAGAGGCAGAGGCGTTGGTGGTGTTAGTACCAAAAGATAGGGCAGTCGATCGAGCGGTAAGCGGAACCGGTTCAAAATCGGTCCCAGACTCCTCTTGCCCCGCACCAAATGCGTTCGAGCTATTAGACTCGGTGGCACCGGTACTACCGCTGTTTAGATTACTACTGCTCAGCTGGAGCTGCCCTGACTTTCGGTTCCTCTTCACGTTCTTCTTGGCCGTGGAGTCTTTGTCACTATTCAGGGTGGACAGCGGACTGAGAAATGAGTATTGGGGGTATAAGTTTGAAGAACAACGTCGCAAGAACCTGGATATCCGCTATATCATAGCGCGGGCTGCGCAGCCCGTTGTGCCTATTTTGACGGCATTCTTTGGGCATTCCAGATTCGTCGGAGCAGATTTACGGCGGCCTCGGTCGAGCCTCGTAAGGGACCATGGTAGCAACGCTGGAAGAGGGCCCATGCTCGATTAATCGACTTGTGGGCTTCGTGCAGTTGCTGAGCTGGAATTAGTCTCAGCTTTAACGTGTGCAAAATCAAAATCAGTTCGACTAATACTGTTTGGCTCGGCCCTTGAATTCAAACACAGACCCAGGAGGCGGAAGTGGACCCATCTCGCACCGCTGTTCCTCAGTCTGAGTGATACCAGCAACAGTTACCCGATAAATTGATCCATACTAGCTGAGTATCGGTAAATCTAACACCACGGTATTAGCAACCGCAGAATAAATAACAGACCCCTCCCTGAGGTCTCCTCCAGCATGAATTTACAATAAAGCACATACACGCTTGTCCATCATGCCTTACACTTCAACTCTCCACCTCCAATCATAGCGATCGTAGCACCCAAGCACCATCCCAACTCCGTGTTGGCAATCTTCTTCCCGATATCGACCTTGTTCGCTTCCTCGAACTCGTACCCCATCCTAAGGAGAGAATACATGAACGTCAAATCCAAGCACCACTCCGGCCTGCCTTCAATCTCCTCCATGAGGCTTGGGTTTTCCTTCCAATGCTTCACCTTCTTCCACTCCTCCGGCCCTTTACATATCGTTCGTGCCGTGTCTGCAAATGATTCAACAGTGATCTTCTGCTTCGACTGGGAGAGCGGGGGAGGGAGAAGAGGTGCAAGACGGTCGTAGAAGTACGATAGGAGGAGGACCCGCCCATTCTTGAACGAGTCGAGGAGCGAGGGCTGGTAGACCCCGTTGAATGAACAAGGCTTCAACTCGCACACCGCGTCCTTCGCCATCACCAACCCCACCACCCTCTGACAGGCGTCAAACCCACCCACGTCCTCACCCGCCATCGTCACGTTCCTCTTCTCCTTTGTGATTTCATCGGTGATCTCGACAAGGCGGTAGGTATTTCGTGCGAGACATGGGTTGGGAATGACCTCGATATCAGGATGGCCGTCCCCGTCTTGGTCTATGGGATGGAATTTAGACGTGGCGCCTGGTCGAATGGATGCCATGAACTCGACGAGAAGATGGACGTGGCTCCTGGCCTTCATCAACCCATACCCCAAATACGAGTGTTGATACAGCTCGTACTTCTTCCCTCCAAACTCCAAATCGTATTTATGCTCCCCCTCCTCCAGTCGTACTTCAGGTCTGGAGGGGTGGAAGTTGGGTTCGAAGACGATCTGGGTAGAGGCTCCGCCAAGGTCGAGGACCGCAAAGGTTGACGTTGAGGATTTTGAAGAGCCAGAGATAGTTCCGAGGAGGTAGTTTGCTGTAATCCACGCGTAGACACCCTCGTCCTTCCCATCCATGATGACCACCGGATCCCTGTCCGCCAGCTGGAAGTCATATCTCCGCTTGATCCTCTCCTCCACTTGGTCCAGGATATCCGTACTCTGCCTACCCGGAAGCAGCCTCAACCCCGCAGTCGCTTTGACAGCAACCGGGGTGCAACTGTGCAGCTCTTTGGGTACGACTCTAACGGCCTCGTCTAGCAAGACGTCCAGACTTTTGGCCGCGTCGTAAGGTTTGCCGGCATAGGATGAGAGGCCTGGCTGCGTCATTTTGAAGACTTCATATTCGTATGAAGGGGAGGGCTTGCAGTTGTTGAACTTGTATACGTGGATTCTGGACCCTGTTGACCCTGCGTCGATCATGAGGGCGTACTGAACGAGGTGTGAGGATGAGTCGTGCGGTTTCGCGCATTGCAGCGTTTTACGTGGGTCGGGGTCCGTTTCATAGGATAGAGCTGTACCGCTCGTTCCTTCATCCACTAGCAGAGGCTCAGTATACCAATATATTTAGATAGACAGACGACGTACCAACAACATCTTTTCCTCCCCACCCAGTCTTTTGCGCAACACTCTTCCAATCAAATCTCTTCTCCCTGGGTCCCCAAAGCCATACCACGCAGATGAGCACCGCAGCTCCGACAGCAAACTTCTTCCAACCGAATCGTCTCCAGCCTTTACCAGGCTGAGGTGGCACACCCATCCTACTCGGCCCCATCCCGCCCTCGAGCCGGTCATAGTTGCCTGAGCGAGGTGAGATGACAGACATAGCTGCCATCGCCATTTGTCGTGGAATTGCTGAGGGTTGGCTTAGGCTGAAAGAGGCGAACGAGAACGACTGTTGCCGTTGGTGATTCTGACAGGAATCATTCAGCTTTACATTCCAGCAAATAGATAGTTCTCGGACTCACCGAATCCCCCTGAGCTGGCGGGTAATTCGAGGCAGTCGCGTTGGCGTTGGTGGTGGTAGCACCAAAAGAGAGGGCAGTCGATCGAGCGGTAAGCGGAACCGGTTCGAAATCGGTCCCAGACCCTTCTTGCCCCGCACCAAAGGCGTTCGAGCTAATAAACTCGGTGGCACCGGTACTACCGCTGTTTAGATTACTACTGCCCAGCTGGAGCTGAACGGATTTTCGGTTCCTCTTCACGTTCTTCTTGGCCGTGGAGTCTTTTTCACCATCCAGCATGGACAGCGGCCTGAGGAATGAGGATTGGGGGTGTGAGTGTGAGGAACAACGTCGCAAGAACTGCAGCCCGCCGGCGTCGTGGCTATTTTGATGGCATTCTAACGCTTTGATTGGTCGGGGCAGATTTACGGCGACCTTGATCGAGCCTCGAATGGAGCCTGGTAGTAACGATGGAAGAGGGCCCTTTCTCGATTAATTGACATGTGGGCTTCGTGCAGCAGCTACGCTGAAAGTAGTCTCAGCTTCAACGTGTACAATATCAGAAATAAATTCGACTTCCCGATACTAATAGGTCCGTCGACCTGGAACTTGTTACTTGAGGGCCAGAACAAACGCATCGAGCTCACGGATCGTTGAAGTTCGCACAGTGTCCGATCTAACCACTTCAAGGCTTACTTATACTAGAGTAATTAAGCAGAAAACTCGAACATTCAGCGAATGACTAGGAAAGGAGAGTAGCACGTAGTACACACATCTGAAGAGCCCGCCGCTACCATGGATGAATGCTTCCCAGTTGTTCCACCCATTTCCTCGCCATTATCGCATGGGAACCACTTGCGACAATATAGGTAACTTCGGCGTAGCTAGAGTGCGTCGGGATATATCTAGTATCATCGAGCTCCGGGACAGCAACTGGCCTCGCATATAACTACCTACCTCTCAAGAGAGCCGGTATGCCTCCGTAGCCCTATTTCATTGCAACACAGACCCATCCACACCCGCGCTTTGCAGCTCTCCTGGAGAGTGTGAGACTGCGGAGAGGAATATATTACCATCTGAGGCCGATCAAGGGGAAGAACGGTTGGCGATGGGGAGCGTCGAAGGATGGAAGCTTATCCGACTTTCTAACGCGTCGGTTTATATAATGCGCCAACCAAGCGTTACGTCGAAGCAGTAATCACGGGTGACGCGTTGCAGGATTTAGAGCCAGCTGCATCGAAGGGCAGCGGAAGCGCCAAGGCGGGCGTTTAGTTTGGATCAACAGCCGGGTCTCGATCCCACGGCTCATCTGAGCCCGACGCGTTCACGCCTCAGCTTTCCGGCCACCGAGACATGTGGTCGACGACCCTGCTCGATGAGCCCCCTTCCGGCATTCCCGGAAAGCTTGTTTGCTGCGCATTTTTGACAAGCTGGGAACGGGCTGTCTATTTGCCTCGAGATGGTACTCGTGCTTTACAGCAGCGAGCCAGGGGGTCGCACGCGGTGCCACAGGAGGGACCTAACCCTGAAGAAACAATGAGGTCAACGGGGTGTGTATGCGGGAAGAGGTGATTGAGACGAGGTACCTGGGTGATGGCTGGCGCATTTCAACCACCGCTCTCTGACATTCTTCGCTCCCGACTAGGACCTGATCGAGCAAGATCATGACTTTGTCTCGTGGACCTCCGTTCAAACTCTGCAGAACGGGTACTCTATTCTTCCCGGGGCGCTGAAATGACATCCATCGCAGATGAAAGAAGGCCAGAACCCCAGAAACTGCGCCAACAGTCTGCCTGCAGACAATTCGGTTACACCTGTTCCGACGCTACAAATTGGGTCGCATAGCCTTGATAACATGCAGCCCTTGTCTCGATGAAGGTTAACGCCGAATCCAATCGTGGAAATGAAGTTGAAAGGTGCTGTAACGAACATATATTTGACTGCGGAACACAGGTCTCTATTCATTCAAATATTTTCCACTGGTGTAAGTAAAGGATATTTGACTGCGGAGCATAGATCTTAACTCATTTAAATACCGTTTAGCGGTGTTCGCTGGCCAGCACCCCTTCATCCAGGCTCCCATCCTCGTTCAGGTACTCCTCAAGTCATGTCGTCTGAAAACGGTCCCCGTACGCCCTACAACTCTACTTCCCGTACTGACCATAGCCCTAACGTGCACCATAGCTGTTGGCGAATTCGATCCTGGCCGTGACAATATTTATGGCTATATCCCTTCCAAAGGCGTGGCCATTACCATGATCGTCCTATTTGGCTTATCCACAGGTGAGTCATTTGTCGGCAAGCAGGCGCTAAGGATATTTACTCAATCTTCGTCATACCTACGCAGTACTTCACACTGGACAAGCAGTACATCGCAAAATGTGGTGGATCTTCCCGACGGTCGTCCTCTGCGGAGCTCTAGAGATTCTTGGATGGGCGGGCCGCCTTTGGTCTCACAGCGAAGTGTGGAAATTTACACCGTTCCAAATACAGTGCGTTGAGTCTCTTGTCCGCCCTGCCGGTGTGTGCTCATATTAGGTGAAAAAACAGAATTTGCTGCACTATCGTCGCTCCTACGCCTCTCCTTGCAGCGACCTTTGTGATTTTTGGCGAGATCATCAGGCGTTTGGGATCGATCTACAGCCGGTTGAGCCCTGTCAGATGTACGTACAAGTCCCTTGATCGAACAGCTGGACAACTCAGTACTGACTATTTCTTCTTCAGATACTATTCTTTTCTGTACATTTGTGAGTAGGAAAAGGCGATACTTGTTTGCTTGCCGAGCTAACTGCCTCCAGGACGTCATCTCTCTCGTCGTTCAAGGCGTTGGAGGAGGTCTGGCTGCGACGGCGGATCCAGCGACGAACGGTCGCCATCCCGATACCGTGAGTTCGCATAGTCTCCGTATTCTACCCACATTTACATGAATTTCCAGGGAGGGAATGTCATGCTTGGTGGAATCGCGTTCCAGCTTTGTGAGTTCGCTCTTACTTCGCTATTCCCATTAATATTGACCATTTACATTCAACTTGACAGTGGTTATCTTCGTTTTTTGCTGCTGCGCATTAGAGTTCATGATAAGGTACCTCAAAGATAAGCCATTGCGGGCCGCTCAACCGAGTGACGAAAAGCATGGCTCTACCGAGCGAGGCCAGCTTACCGGAAAATTGAAGATTATGCTCCTGGCTCTGGCGCTCAGCACGGCTTGCTTGTTCATTCGGTAAGTTACTATGACTTGCTCTAAGCCGAACTGTTCTTATGAATCTCACTATTTTCGCTTATACAGTGCTGTCTACCGTACAATTGAGCTCGCAGACGGCTGGACGGGCAGGATCATCGGTACCGAAGTTTACTTCAGTAAGCCACTTGTTTGCGGGCTATTAAAACACGTATACTAATTGAAATGAACTAGACGTTCTTGACGGGGCCATGGTCGTCCTCGCGATTTACACCCTCAATATTATCCACCCAGGCTGCTTTGTGTTCACTCCTGTCAAACAGGAGGAGGAGGCGTGAAGATAGGCATCGCAAGGTTTAGAAGATACGAGGACGTTAGGCCTTCTAACTTACTCCTAATCAAGATACATATACCCTTCTAGTTATCCAATGTCGGACACGTAACGAACACACTACGAGTACTCACGATGGACCTTATTTCTTCTGGGCGTATTCTATATATGTAGATAATACACTGACGGAACGGTACACCCAAATTACAGTTCTGAACGCGAGGAAAACATGTCTGGAGATAGATGCGATGCAATTGAGTAAGGCCAATATTATCCTTCAGGTCCGCTATAGTCATGCCTAATCGTAACCGAGACCTCCTACCGTGTGAGGGTTTCCATTTCTTTGGACCAATCAATGCCGTAGCGTCCTCGTTGCGACAACGATGAAGAACGAAGGCAAGTCTCTTCCCCAACAATTCATTGGGAATCTTCCAAATGGCAGGTACGACCCTCCAGTGCTTCTGCCACCAAACTTCCAGGTAAGTAAGCTGCGCTCGCAGATGGGAGATCGGCCTTGAGAGTGTGTCAATACCGTACCGAATCGAGCAGATCTGAAAGGCTCGGATGTATCGTTATGCGAGAGTAGTATCGTTAGGATGGATCATGAGAGTAGCTACGTACAGCCGTCAAGGATTTAGAGTGACTTGGTAGAATTCATTCAACCAGGTGTGGGCATGACGCGCCGGATCCAGCGTCTTTCGTCAATGGGATCACTTCCTCTCCTGTCCCCCTCTACTACGACAATCCTCAGCAGATGTCAGTGGGCCCGATGAAGTTGATGCGATGTTAAAGGTTGCGCACGTGGTTCAACCTGACACAATGAGTTCACGAGTTTATGAATCCAAGGACCAAGGCAAGTTGATTGTAAGGGATTAGTACTACAACATTCTGTTAACCCTAGAAGCCACATTTACAAAGAGGACACCGTATCTACTCCCAGAAAAAATACAATGATTCGTCGTACCAGTCTCGATGGCCACGGCGTGGTTTAAGCTCGGAAGGAGTAATACTAGCCTTTATACCTCGCTTCTCGAGCTCCTCATGCACGTTGTTGAAATCACTGGAGGTGCAATTGTTCGGTATTTCAGTGGGGAGGAAGGTGACCGTTACCTTCTTCAAGGTATCGCTGGCCTGGCGCTGGGGGTTCCTTGATCGTGCTGAGATAAATTTGCACACGTGGGAGAAATCGTATTTGCTGGGGAGGCCCAGAATCTCCAGAACTTGGAGGGATGGTAAAATTCGACTCGCCCCGGCCCTTTCATCCCAACTGCGCAGTATTTGGAATACGTCGCGCATGCGAGCCTCGGGTTCTTCTCCGTGACGATGCCATTGTTCTATAATGTGATCATAATCTTCTTCCCCAACATAGCGGTCGGAGACGGCTCTACTGAGCGTGAGTTCGGTTAAATGAGGAAGATTCTTGAGGGTGGCGGCCAGCTCGAGAGGGTCCACGGCCCTCGGGGTATAGAACCGGAATATACGGAGGTTCGGGAATCGAAGCTCAGGATTCGGGAAACCCCACCAGAAGTATCCCAGCTCATGTTCTTCTCCACGCACTACAAGCTCGGTCAGAGCAGGCAGCATGAGATATTTGAAGATGTCGGTCTTCCAAGCACGCCGGAGGTGCAACGTGCGCAAATAGGGAAGTGACACAGACCCTCCTGCGGCCCGGTGGCCCCCACCATCAAACCCCCGCCAGCCTTGGCCGAAGTTGATGGTCATGATCTCGAGGCTCTTGCAATGGTGGAGGGCCTGCAGAAACCCTCCAGCATCGCCCCAAGCGACACCACCGAATGAAAACGACTTCAGTCGTGCGTAAACGCTTGGGGAGATGCCGAGGGGAAGGCCGGGGGACCCAAAGCTGAATACGTGACCCATATCGATTTCGAGAGACGTGACGTCGGGTGGTATATTGAAGGAATTCGACGTCACCTCTCCCTCAATCACTTCGTTCGGCCCTTCTTGGATCTGAATGGCCAACGATTCGATAGGGTTCCACAGGGAAGGGTGGAGTCGCTCGCAAAGTTTCTTGTAGCAGAGCGGGAGGGGACACATTAGGGAGAGATGATTGAGAACAGGTCCCTCCGACAACAATTTGACAAGTTTGGGGTGGATTATGGGGCACCAAAAGTCACCATCATCGCTTTGGAAGTTCTGGCAGTGCGAGCAGTCAAACCCTTCAACTTGAAGTGATTTGGGAAGGTCGCCGGATCGGCTGAGCCACGATCTGACGGCCTCATACGCAGGGGAAGATGCAGGGGAATAAGTGTCGAGTGAAAAACTGCTCCACAATTCGTGGGTGACCCGTGCAGCCTGGCACCATGTCTTGCAAACCAGTGTCATGCACAACAGCTCCTTCTCCCTTCGGTATCCCCACACGCATTGGGCGACCACGAAGGTAAAGATCCTGCCCCACACTTCAAATGGGATCCTCCTGACAGAAGAAAGGACCCTTCGATGCTTTTGTAGCTGCCCTTCGAGGTGATCGAGCTGGGATCGTAGGCGGGCGATCTCGCCCTGCAAGTTGTTGATTCCTTGGTGGATGGAAGCGGCTTCAAGGGGGTTAGGCACCTCGTTGTTGGAGAGAAGTCGGGAGAGGACAACGGATGATAGAACGTCTATAACGGTGCTGGGGGTTTGCCGCGACATGGTGGATTCAACCCGGGACATGGAATCGGATCAGGTTCGAACCATACGACGACAATCGGGAAACGCCGAGGCAGGCTTGCCGAATTCGTTGTCTCTGCAGCACCTGAGGCATGAACCTAGAACTGAGCCAGTCTCCAGCTGGCTCAATGGTTTATATTCAGGTATTGTCATTGGAATCTGCTCGGCGCCTCCGTCCACCAAACTCGGCCTGTGCAGAAATCTGTCCCAAAATATTGTGACATTGCGTTTAAAAATGTCCTATTCCCCGATTTCATAGTACCAACGCCGTTCGTAGTCATCAAGACTAGAAATTCGGAGAGACCCGAACATGGTTACTCACGGTCACCTACAGCAATGGCTGGTAGGAGCCTATCTGGGACTGAGCTGTCGAAGATAAGACAAAGGTACCTCCGGATCCAGTGCTGTACGCATATAGTAGCTACACTTCCTTCCTCACTTCAAAGGACGATGATTTCGACTTTCTCCCAACGGAAGGAAGTTCCTAGTATTAATGCTATAGGAGTCAGCGGTCACGGCGATCCCTACAAGTACTCTCGTACTCGTCCTACTGTATGCACCTCCATACACCCCACTTGTAATTGTAGCACTGAGTGTGCCACAAATACTCACCGCCGGGCTTAGGTCGGATTTACCCGGTTGGCGTCAGATGTACACATATTTTCTGACAAACAGGCTCGACATAATCAATACTAGAATCAACGTCAAGGGAGCCTTTAAATAGGCGCATAAAATCACCAGAATGAACGGTGTCAACGAATACGGAGAATGTGTACTTACAGGAATGCAACTAACTACAACCAATCGGTTGAGTGCGGTTATCGGATATAAACCAAGACGGACAAAATGTAGACTATATATCAGTGCCAGTGGAACAAGGACGAGTATGCCAGGTCAAACCGTACCGGGGTATAGCACGAAATGATGATACACGAAACAAAGTTGAACTTTGAGTGAAAACCCTCTTGTCTCGTTCGATAGCAATCCTCGATCACCAGTGGACCTGTGTGTTGAAGGCCGGACACGAGATCAAGGGCGTACGATACGAGGCATTACTTCCAATTTTATGGATTCAGAAACCGAGCCAAGTTGATTATAAGGGACTAATACTACAACATTCGGGTGGCCTAGTAGGTTACATTCACCAAGGGTGGACCGGGTATCTGCGCCCTGAAAGGATACAATGGCTCGTTCCAATCTTGACGGAACGGTTTCAGCTCAGAAGGGGTGATACTAGCCCTTATCCCTCGCCTCTCAAGCACCTCTTGGACGTTCTTGAAATCTCCAAAGTTGCAATTCTTCAAGAATCGGGTGGGAAGGAAGGTGATCGTTAGCTGCTTCAAGGTATCGCTGGCCTCGCCCGGGGGCTTCCGTGATCGTGCTGCGATATAATTGGATATGTAGGAGAAGTTGTAGTTCTCGGGGAGGTCGAGAATCTCCAGAACTTGGAGGGACGACAGATTGCGATTCGCCCCGTACTTCTGATCCCAGCTGTGCAGCATTTGAAATACGTCGCGCATGGGAGTCTCCCTATGTTCTCCAACTTCTTCCACGTTTTTGGGTTCATGGCCATAATAATCACGCCGAGCATGGATGTCGGGGACCGCCCCACTGAGCGTAACCTCAGTTAAATGAGGAAGATACTTGAGGATGGCGGCCAGCTCGGAAGGGTCAACAGACCTTGGGGTATAGAGTCGGAGTATGCGGAGATTCGGGCATCGAACCTGAGGATTCGGGAAATACCATTGGAATTCTCGCTCCCCCTCGGAATATTCTCCTCGCACTACAAGCTCAATCAAAGCAGGCATCACGAGATGTTCGAGGATGTCGGTTTCGCAAGCTTGCTGAAGCTGCAACGTGCGCAAACAGGGAAGCGACACAGACCTTCCTGCGATTCGGTAGTCTTCATCGTCGTATCTCCACCCGTTGCACACAAAGTTGATGGTCAAGCTCTCGAGGCTCGTGCAATGTTTGAGGGCCGCCAGAAACGCTGCACCATTGCTCCATGCGCCACTATTGAATGATAGCGACGTTAGCCGCGCGTAAACGATTGGAGAGATGCAGAGGGGCCGGTCAGGGCACCCGAAGTCGTACGCATAACCCAGACTGATTTCGAGAGACGTGACGTTGGGCGGTATATCGAAGGAATGCGACATCACCTCTCCTTCAATCACCTGGCGCCACCCATCTTCGATCCAGATGGTCAGCGATTTGATAGATATCCACATGGAAGGGTGTAGCCGCTCGCAAAGTTTCTTGAAGCAGAGCGGGACCTGACATTTTAGAGAAAGATGATTGAGAACGGGTCCCTCCAACAACAATTTGACGAGTTCGGGGTGGATTATGGGGCACCGAAAGTCACCGTTATCGCGTCGGAATTTCTTGCAGTGCCCGCAGGCTAGCCCGTCAACTTCAAGTGATTTGGGAAGGTCGCCGGATCGGCTGAGCCACGATTTGGCAGCCTTGTATGAAAAGGGGTGAGTGTCGACTGAATATTTATTCCATAATCGCCGGGTAAGCCGTGCAGCCTGGCACCATGCCCTGCAAACCAGTGTGAGGTGCAGCAGCTCCCGCCTTTCGTTTCCCCTCAGGCAAAAGGGGAGGACGAAGGTGAATATCCTGCCCCACACTCCAGCAGGAATCCTCCTGACCGCGGAAAGGACCCTTCGATGCTTCTGTAGCAGCCTTTCAAGGTACTCGAGCTGGGATTGTAGGCGGAAGATTTCACCCTTGATGTCGTTGATTCCTTGATGAATCGAAGCGGCTTCGAGGGCATCTGGTACCTCGTTGTGGAAGAGAAGTCGTGAAAGAACGATGGATGAAGGTGCGATGGTGGTATGGGTTTGCAGCGGCATGATGGTGCGCAGAGTCCAACCAGATCATGAAGATAAGGTTCGGACAGTTTGCTCGAACCGGGCACCGGGGAAAGCCGAAACAACAGCGTAAATCAATAGATCCATACGTCATACTAGTCATAGACATAGTCATAGTCCGTACACAAACACGAAAGTTGGGCGGTGCTATACTACACACACCAAGGCGGATAGATATCGCAAGTCGAAACTGGGATCGAGCAAGAGATACACCAAGAGAGAGTCCATCAAAATGAAGTCGAAAGAAAACGTTCGTTAGAACAGAACAACGGAAAGGCGTTTGATAAAGGTGCTCGATCGTCAAGACGCATCAAAAAGCATGAAAACCGTCATGAGAAAGCGCATGGGAAATTCAGTGGGTAAGATAGGAGGAAGGCGACGAAAAAGGCGATCAAAAGAGAATTCAAGACCGAGGGCAGGAAGGAGGGAAGATACAAGAGATGAGGGGAAGTAGATAGTTCTAGTTGTTCCGGAAAAGAGGGATGGAGGAAAAGCCCGAGTATTGGCGTAGCATGGTGCGATCAGAGCGACTCGACTCAATAACCAGGAGGTAATTCGACAGTACGGCTGGAAAAGAGAAAACATCAGTTGAGTGTTCGGAGGAAAACAAGGGACAACGGAGAGCAAAGAAAGGCGCACGTCACTACTACCAAACCTGCCATCCATCCTCTTAGCCTCCCACCACTTGCCGGACCGCGCCAAAAAAAAAGAGTACTTCGCCCTTCTCGAACACGAGTTTGCCTGGGTCGTCTGAGGTTACTTGGCCTATTGTCGAGAGTTGTTGGTTTGTTTCCGGTTAAATGTAAGGGAGCAGAAAGACGCATCGAGTCCAAAAGACGTTGAGAGCGAGGACCGAATGTAAAAAAGAAGGCCGAAGTTGGGAGTAAAAGAAGAGACAATGAATCGAGAGCCTGAAGCAAAAAGAAAGAATCCTAGGAAGAAAAGGAGAGATAAAAATGCATCGCCTCAGTCGTTGCCACAACCCTCCGACTAGCGGCCTACTTCCCACAGCGCTGCCAGTTCCCGAACTCGGCCCAATAGTCACACCGAAGTCTGACGACTCTTTATCAGCGCGCGCTTTCTCTTTCTCTTTCCGACTGCCTACGAGGCCGCCTAGACTCCACCTGCTCCTGCGTCTGTTTCCCCCCCAGCACCTCTAGCCCAAACTCCCCTAGACCTCCAGTTGCTTGGCTATTCCTATTACGCCCGCTGCCCATGCCCGACATGCTACCCTGAGCGGATTCAGGGATATTGCTCAATCGGGTGTTCGTCGGCGCGGTGGTCCGGTGTGCTGGCTCAATGCACGCAATTATCGGCACACAGAGTATGCACCGGGACCTTCGACACCTGGTGGTCCTCCGAATCGCCCACCGAAAGCGAATGCACCTCCGCCAAAACCTTTACTGTCGAGGGCATTGAAAGGCCTAATTCCTTGTACAATGGCGACTAGTGGGGATTGAGGTGGGCTCGTGAAGTAAAGAATCCAGATGAGGTCGAGGAGCAGCATGATGAACCAGGCGGTGCTCACTTCTCTTTTGGCTCCGTTGTGGGGCGAGAAGATGCTGCTGTCGACCGCGATGGCGCCAAAGACGGTGTCGATGGAGGCGAGGGTGCTTACTTGAGTAATGTGGCACGTGGAACATCGTTAAGATGATGAGGATTGTGAGGATTATGAGTAGGAGCTTGAGGATTATGGTAGTCACGTTTGATTCTAATTCTAAGAACCCAAGAAGAGATGATCAGGACATTATCACGCGAGGTCAGAGAGGGAGAAGAAGAAAGACATACGCTGAGCAGTGACAATCGCTTGTGCAATGAGCGCCATAAGCCAAAACGCCGCCGCCAGTTCACGCATCACAACCAAAAACAAGTTTTCTTCCATCCTCTCGCTCGTCGTAGGCCCGGCATAGTCACCCTCTGGTCCGACACCAGCTAGCGACTGCGGAGCAGGTGCAATCATCTCACCACTGACTTCGGGATGGAGAAGTTGTTGACGTTCCCTGGGTTTCAGTTCAGTTAATTTCGTGCAGGGGATTCGCGCGCAGGTTCAACAGCGCCTTCGGGGTTGGGTGTGGAGTGGTGTGAGCGGTAGCGGGAGTGAGACTGTAAGGACTATAGTATATTGTGAACATGCGACCCGGTACCAACTAGATCTACAAGCGAGAGTGATGTTTACTCACCGGCTCCTGTCTGGCTCGCTACGACAGCGACGAAGGATGAATCTTTTGAAGCAATTCATGGGGGATGCGGACGGCGGAAAGCCTGATTCAGTGCTTCTGGACCGAATCCGCTAGGGCTTTCGGCTGATCGCAGATGGCATATCTGCCCCGACAGGCTAATTGAATCGAGGCAGCGTCGAAAGGCTCGTAATGTGAGAGTAGTTTCGTTTCGGCTGGCGGCGTATAGGGTTTGTATAGGGTGTGAAATCCGGCTCGATATTAAGGAAGCCTCGCACGAGGGGTAGAGATACACATAGATCGGATCCATGGGCAGACGTAGGTATCCTGGTCGGTTTTTATTGCCTTGAGCAGGGGGGAACGAAGATAGGCTGAAGGCACTGGGATCTTCAGTACGACTCGACGACCCGGAGGTAATTCGACAGTACAACTACAAAACAAGACGATATCAGCTCACCATTCAGAGTGTTCAATAAGAAGCGAAAGAGGAAGAAAGCACACGTACTTCCGGTAAGGGGCTAGTACTACAATTTTGGACGGCCCAGTAAGCCCCCTCTACAAAGATACGTATCTACACCCTGAAAGGATACACTTCGCACCTGGCTGATTCAAGCTTTGACGGAGAGATACTAGCCTTGATCCCTTCACTCCCAAGCTCCTCGGGCACGTTCTTGAAATCGCTGACGTTGCAATTCGGTAATTGGGTGGGAAGGAAGGTGACAGTCAGTCTTGTAAGGGTATTACTGGGCCGGCCCGAGGACTTTGTCAATGGTGCTGCGATATAATTGCATATGTAGGAGAAGTTGTAGTTACCGGGGAGGTTTAGAACCTCCAAGACTTGTAGGTACGGCAAACTTCGAGCCTTGTCCTTCTGATCCCAATTGTGTAGTATTTGGAATACGTCGCACATTGGAATCTCCCCATCTTCTTCAACTTCTTCATTTTCTTCCCTGGTACAGCCACAATTTACTCCACCGTAATAACCTTTGACATCCTCAGCATGGCTGTCAGAGACGGCCTCGCTGAGCGTAAGCTCGGTCAAGTGAGGAAGACACTTGAGGGCGGTGGCCAGTTTGAGAGGGTTCATAGACAGTGGGGCATAGAGTCGGAGTATGCGGAGATTCGGGTATCGAAGCTCAGGATCTGGAAGATCCCACCAGAAATCTTCCAGTATCCGGTATTGACGCCCTCCGAGTCGTACTACAAGCTCGGGTAGAGCAGGCATTATGAGATACCCGAGGATGTCGGACTCGCAGGCATGCTCTAGACGCAGCGTGAGCAAGTAGGGAAGTGATACAGGCCATCCTGAGACGTCGTAGCCTTGGCCATCGTATCTCCACGTGTTACGGCTAAATTTGATCGTCAAGTTCTCGAGGCTCGTGCAATATTGGAGCACCTGCAGAAGCGCTGCAGCGTTATTCCATGAGACACTAGGATAGAACGAGAACGACTTCAACTGCGCGTAAGCGCTTGGGGAGTTACAAAGGGGCCGGCCAGGGCACCCAAAGTCGGATATAAAATCCAGATTAATTTCAAGGGACGTGACGGTAGCCGGTATATCGAAGGAAGTCGACGGCACCTCTCCCTCAATCACCTCGTTCCACCCCTCGAATATCCGGATAGCCAACGATCTGATAGGACTCCAATTGGAAGGGTGGGGCTGCTCGCAAAGTTTTACGAAGCAGAGCGGGACCTGACACTCTAGGGAAAGATGATCGAGAACAGGTCCCTCCGCCAATATCTTGACGAGTTCGGGGTGAATCATGCGGCACCAAAAGTCGCCATCGTAAGGCGCGCGACCCCTAGTGTGCGAGCACCCAAACCCGCTAACTTTGAGTGTCGATTGGGCAGGTTGCCGGATCGGCTGAGCCATGATCTGGTGGCTTCGTATGAAGGGAAATAACTGTGCACTGAATATTGACCCCACAGCCGATGGGTAAGGCGTACTGCCTGGCACCATGTCCTGCAAACTAGTGACAGGTACAGCAGCTCCTCCCTTTCGTATTGCTTCGTGCAAGAGGGGAGGACGGAGGTGAGGATCCGATCCCAAACTTCACACGGAGTCCTCCTGAGGGCGGATACGACCCTTCGGTGCTCTTGTAGCAGCCCTTCGAGGTGATCGAGCTGGGATCGTAGGCGGGAGATTTCGCCTTGGAGGCTGTTGATTCCTTGATGAATGGAAGCAGCTTCGTGGGTGTCTGGCACTTCGTTGTTGGAGAGAAGTCGTGAAAGGAAGATGGAGGATAGATGTGTAGCATTGTTGTGGATTTGCCGCGACATGGTGGTGGTGGTGGTTGTCAGAATTTTACCGGAGATGGTAAAGACACGGCTCGAATAGTACGAACGGCGTTCTATCGCAGAAAGCCGAAAACTTGAACAGTGTTAAAAGTCTCATTCACAGTCTCTATCTCGGGCTGATTTAGTCCAGCCACTAGACCAACTTTGAAGATTGAATGTGCTGCTAGTTTTGAGTGAAACCAACTGAGAGCTAGTCAGAGTCCGAATTCATAGAGGTTTTGGTTCGTGCAATATTTATGGCAAATAATAATAGCCTCTTGATTTCCACAAGTAGTTCGTAGTAAAGTGGAAAGAAAGGGCAAATCTCTGACTTTTAGGCTCGACATGGTCACCCTCTGGTCCGACAACACCTAACACCATTCTCCCCAGGGACACTCATCCTCGCTTGGTTCCCCAATGCTGAGACGATACAATGGCAAGTACGACTCGCGCTCGCGTGGTTCAAGTACCGACGGAGTAATACTAGCGCTTACCCCTGCCCTCTCGAGTTCCTCATGCACATTCTTGAAATCACCGAAGCTGCAATTATTTGGTATATGGGTGGGAAGGAAGGTGACAGTCAGCGTCTTCAAAGGCCGGTCCGGAAGCCTCCAAAATCGTGCTTGAATATAATCAGACAGGTAGGAGAAATTGTAGTCGCCAGGGAGGTCCAGAACCTCCAGATGTTGGAGGAATGGCAAGTTTCGAATCGCCCCGCCTTCTTCATCCCAACTGCGTAGTATTTGGAATACGTCGCACATGGGAGTCTCCATATTGTTTCCCTCCAGTTCTTCCTCGTTTGGTTCATTGCCGAATATAAAATCGTCATGACGCTCATACATTTCATATGGATCAAATTCTTCGGTATGGCTATCGGAGACCGCCCTACTGAGCGTGAGCTCGGTTAAATGAGGAAGGCACCGGAGGGTGGCGGCCAGCTCGGAAGGATGCACGGTTAATGGGGCATAGAGTCGGAGTATACGGAGATTCGGGGACCGAACCTCAGGGTCCGGGAAAGTCCACCAGAACCCTCTCGGCTCGCCGGAACGTTCTCCTCGCACTACAAGCTCAGTCAGAGCAGGCATCATGAGGTATTTGAGGACGTCGGTTTTGCAGGCTCGCTGGAGGTGTAGCGTGCGCAAACAGGGAAGCGACACGGACCCGCCTACGACCTGGTAGGGCTCATCGTCGTACCTCCACCCGTCGCACCGAAAGTCGATGGTCAAGCTCTCGAGGCTCGTGGAATGCTGGAGGGCCTGCAGGAGCTGTGTAACGTTGCTGTATACGGTACCACTCACTGAAAGCGACGTCAGCTGCGCGTAAATGGTTGGAGAGATGCAGAGGGGCCGCCCAAAGACCCATGCAGGGCTCGGACAGATTTCGAGAGACGTGACGCTGGCGGGTATATCGAAGAAATCTGACGGTTCCTCTCCTTCCACCACCTCGTCCCACCCATCTTGAATCAAAATGGACAACGATTTGATAGGGCTCCATAGGGAAGGGTGCAGTCGCTCGCAAAGTTTCTTGAAGCAGAGCGGGACCTGACACCTTAGGGAGAGATGATGAAGAACAGGTCCCTCCGACAACAGCTTTACAAACTCGGGGTGGACTATGGGACACCAAAATTCTCCGCCATCGCCGCGTCGGAATTCCCTGTGGTGCGAGCAGCCCAGCCCGTCCACTTGAAGCGACTTGGGAAGTGTACCCGATCGGCTGAGCCACGATTTAGCAGCCTCGTATGAAGGGGGATGGGTGTCGAGTGAATATGCGTTCCATAATTGATGGGTAAGCCGTGCTGCCTGGCACCATGTCCTGCAAACGAGTGCCAGGCGCAGCAACTCCGTCCGTTCGTACACCGTCAGGCGAAAGGGGAGAACGAAGGCGAAGATCTTGCCCCATATTTCAGTGGGAATCCTCCGGACGGCGGAGAGGACGCCTCGATGGTTTTGCAGCTGCCTTTCAAGGTCCTCGAGCTGAGATTGTAGGCGCGAAATTTCGCCCTTGAGGTCGTTGATTCCTTGATAAACGGAAGCGGCTTCGAGAGGGTCTGGCACCTCGTTGTTGGAGAGAAGTCGTGAATGGACGATGGAAGATGGAGGTGCAACGGCGTTGGAGACCTGCTGCGACATGGTGGCGGTCAGAATGCTACCAGATGTACATGAGGTTCGAACAGGCTGAACGGCGTTCTATCGATCGGGGAAAGCCGAAAACAACAGTGCATATGAATCAATGAATACGCAAGATACGTACATGAATGTAACTAACTAACTACAAGCAATCAGTTGGGGGGTGGTCCGTTGGTCGGTTATATATACACCAAAACGGATAGATACATAGAGTAAGCGAGCAAGCATACCAGTATCGGCAGAAGAAAGAGGAGGAGGAGAAAGAGGATATCGCAGGTCAAACGCACCGGGATATAGCACGAGAAGATGGACGACGAAAACCAAGTTGAACGACTCGTGAAAGTACAGAGAATGAAGAGAAAAAACATGCAAGAATCGTAAAGGCGCCTCGGAAGAGAAAGGGCGTTTCGGTCAATCATCAAGAGACATAAAAAGCATGACAAAGGCGTCGTGAAGAAGCACATGAAAAATTCAATCAATGAGATGGAAAAGAAATCGTTGAAAGAGACCACGAGAGGAAAGACTACAAAAGAAGAAAAGAAGTGAGCAAAAAAGATTCGTGCAAGGGGTAGAGATACAGATAGATCGGATCCGTGAGCAGACGTAGGTGTCCTGGTCGGTTTTTATCGCGTTGAGCAGGGGGGAACGAAGATAATCTGGAGGCGTTGAGATATTTAGTACTGCTCGACGACCCGGAGGTAATTCGATGGTACAACTGTAAAACAAGATGATGTCAGCTGACCATTCAGAGTGCTCGACAAGCAACGAAAGAAAGCAGACTTACTTCCTGCCCTGCCATCTGCCCTTCTAGCCTCCCACCACTTGCCGGAACGATCCAAAATATCGAGCATTTCGCCCTTCTTGAACGGGAGTTCGCCTGGGTCCTCCGAGGATGCATGGTCTGTTAAAAGGGACGTGTCAGAACACAAGAAGAAACAAGAAAACGCGACACGCACAATTATACATCGCCTCAGCTCGAGCCACAACTCTCTGACTAACCGGCCTACTCCCCACAGCGCTCCCACCTCCCGAACTCGGTCCAATAGGCACACCCTGGGGGGTCTCGTGTCTGCTGCCCACACCCAGGTCTGACGACTCTTTATCAGTGCGCGCTTTCTCCTTGTCTTTCCGCCCGCCTACGAGACCGCCTAGACTCCACCCGCTCCTGGGTCTGCTTTCGTCCACCGGACCTCCAGCTACAGGTCCAGCTAGACCCACAGTTGCCTGGGTGTTCCTGTTATACCCGCTACCCACGCCCGACATGCTGCCCTGGCCTGACTCGGGGATGTTGCTCAGCCTGTTATTCGTGAGCGCCGTCGAGTGCCTGTTCCCTCCTCCTATACTCCCCAGCTCGACGTTGACGTTGGGTGGCCCGGTGTGCTGGCTCATTGCGCGGGATTGGCGGTGCGTAGAGTACGCCCCGGGGCCTTCGACGCCTGGTGGTCCGCCGAATCGCCCGCCGAAAGCGAATGCGCTGCCGCCGAAGCCTCCTTTGGTGTCGAGGGCGCTGACGGGGCCGATTCCTGAGACGATGGCGACGAGCGGGGATTGGGGTGGGCTTGTGAAGTAGAGCACCCAGATGAGGTCGATGAGCACGGTGACGAGCCAGGCGGCGCTCACTGCGCTTTGGGCTGCGGTGTGGGGCGAGAAGATGTTGTTGTCGACGGCGATGGCGCCAAAGACGATGACGATGGAGGCGAGGGTGCTTAGTTGGATGTGGTATGGCGGGAGGTAGGTCGTTAGGAGGAGGACGATTGTGAGGACTATGAGGAGGAGCTGGAGGACTAGGGCGAACCATGCGGTGCGGATTGTCGCGTTTGATTCTACGAGGCCGAGGAAGAGAGGATTAGAACATTATGACGCGGGGTTAGAGAGAGGAAAGACATACGCTCAGCAGTCACAATCGCCTGCGAAATGAGGGCCATGAGCCAAAACGCAGCGGCCAGTCCAAGCGTGACGACCAAGAAGAAGTTTTCTTGTATCCTCTCGCTCGTCGTGGGCTCTGGACCATAGTCGCCCTCTGGTCCGACACCACCTAGGGACTGCGGCGCAGGTGGAATCGGCCCACCCCCGACTTGGGGGTGCAAATGTTGTTGACTTTCCCCGCCTTTGGGTTCAAGTTGTGGAAGATATTCGTGTGTAGGCTCAGCTGTGCCCTCGGGGTTGGGTATGGAGTGGTGTGAGCGGGAGCGAGAGTGCGACGTAAGGCCCATGGGGTCCAGTTCGTCCAAGTTCGCTGGGGCTGTTGGGTTTGCCATCTCGGCAGAGTTTGTCGGTCGGAAGATCGATCGATCAGGCTACAGCTGGTGGGTTGGTTGGTGAGTAGCGGTCGTGGAAAGGAAAGGACAGTAATGACGAGAAAAGGAAAAGCGGCAATGTGTAGCCGCCCGTCAACGAGGACGATGGTAATGAAGCGAGCGAGGAGGCGGATGATGACACCGCCCGCACGCGATTCAACCTCTTTCCTTTCTCGGCAAAGGCTCCGAGTGCCAAGTCCCGGTGGCAGTGCGGCGCGTTCCCACATGGGATCCGTTGACCAACGTCGGGGCGGGGCGGTCCGTTTTGCCCCTCTTCTTCTTATCATGTTGGCAGCTGTTTTTCGTCGCCACTTCTCTTGTCAGCGCGTCGGCGTTGTTCGGTCTTCAGTTTGTGCTCCTTTGCTTCGACAAGCAAGGTCGAAGGCGTGCTGAAAACACTGGCTAGTGGAAAGCGGACGCGGATCCTCCTTCCGAGCCTCATCATTTCGGACCTGCGTCATCGTCATCAAGAAGGTCGGAGCACACACCAGGGTCTTCTTATCTCTCTCTCCACTCTGGCACTTGAGGTTTACGTTGGGAGTAACCTCAACCTTCACCTCTCATCTCTCTCTCTTATATTCGTGAACGTGCGAAGCGTAGTCGTCTTCACGCACGTTTCACTGACGTGATCTGAAGGAAAAGGAAGCAGAGGTACGGTCCGTTTCATCGAAACATGCTGCATTTCGCCGATAAAATAGCTGACGCTCTACATAATTCTCTAGCACGCAAGGACCGTCCGGTTTCCTCCCCCCTAACAACGTCCCTTGCCCTCCCTTTCTCTAGAACAGGGAACACATCCTCTTGACTGGACCGACGGAGCTGACTATGACCATCCTCCGACGAGTATTTTCTAAGCGTACCCTAGTCTACGCTGTGAGCGGGACAGCTGTAGCCGCAGGGGGTGGTTACTGGTACCTCAATTCTGGACCTGCCTACCCGGTTTCTACCAAAGAAACGCGAAGGCCTCCGCCTCCATGGACCCCACCGACGAGAGCCGAGATGTTGGAGCGGCTGAGGGCCTCCGGGAGGAAGCCGTCACTGCCATCAAACCTCAAGGAGAAAGAGAAGGTAGTGGAGGCGAAGGAAGGCGAGGGTGATGACGATGTGTTTGATTTGCTTATTATTGGGGGAGGAGCGACGGGTGCTGGGGTTGCCGTTGATGCTGCGAGCAGAGGGTTGAAAGTTGCGTTAGTGGAGAGGGATGATTTTAGCTCCGGTATGTGTCCCCTCCGTCTGCTCGCCTTTCTTTCCTGCTTCCTTCTCCCAACCCTTCTTCAAATTCGTCTTCGCTCCTTATCTCTGCCACCCCCTCTAAGTTCCATCGCCGACTTATCCGCTCACCAGGCACCTCCTCGAAATCTACAAAACTCGTACATGGAGGCGTTCGCTACCTCCAAAAGGCAGTCTTCGAACTCGACTTGCAACAATACAACCTCGTCCGCGAAGCCCTCCACGAGCGCAAAATATTTCTCCAAACAGCGCCCTACCTCAGCGCCATGCTCCCCATCATGCTCCCCATTTACAAATACTGGCAGGTACCCTACTACCTCGCCGGATGCAAGTTATACGACATCCTCGCGGGCAAAGAAAACATGGAGAGTAGCTATGTGATGAGCAAGGGTAAAGCGCTGGAGGCGTTCCCGATGCTGAAAGGCAAAGGGCTGGTGGGAGCGGTGGTCTATTACGACGGGCAGCACAACGATTCGAGGATGAACGTGGCGCTGGTTATGACGGCTGTGAAGCACGGTGCGACGGTGGCGAACTACGTCGAAGTCACCGAACTCTGCAAGGACCCTACTACCGGAAAACTCGTCGGTGCAAAGGTCCGAGATACCTTGCCTACCTCGAACAAGAAGAGGGGGAACGAGAAGGAGTTTGAAGTGCGTGCGAGGGGAGTTATCAACGCTACGGGGCCGTTTGCAGACTCTATCCTCACTCTGGACAACCCTACGCACGCGCCGATCGTCCAGCCCTCTAGCGGTGTGCATATCACGCTCCCCGGGTACTATAGCCCGCGCACTATGGGCTTGTTGGATCCAGCCACCTCCGACGGACGCGTCATTTTCTTCTTGCCGTGGCAGGGAAATACGATCGCTGGTACGACGGATAGTCCGAGTAAGGTGGAGAGGGAGCCCAGAGCGAGCGAAGAGGATATCAGGTGGTTACTAGAGGAAGTGAGGAGTTACTTGGCGTCGGATATCAAAGTACGGCGGGGAGATGTCTTGTCAGCGTGGAGTGGGTTAAGGCCTTTGGTCCGGGATCCCTCCTCTGCAGAAGGGAAGGGCACCGCGGGCTTGGTTAGAAGCCACCTCACGCACCTCAGCCCGAGTGGACTATTGACGATTGCAGGGGGCAAGTGGACCACTTACAGGAAGATGGCGGAGGAGACGGTGGATGAGGCTGTTAAAGTGTTTGGGTTGGAGAGGAAGGTTAAGACAAAGGGTTGTGTGACGGACAATGTGAGGCTTGTGGGGAGCGATGGGTGGAGTAGGAATATGTTTATTGGGTTGATTCAGACTGTGAGTCGTAGTTCAAGCTTCTTCGTATATCTTTCCTTCTCTCTTTTCTCTCTCTGCATCGACGTCGCTTGACTGACTAACTAACCGCTTCGTTTCTTCCACGTATAGTACGGACTCGAAACAGATGTTGCCAGACATCTCTCGGATAACTACGGAGATCGAGCGTGGACAGTATGCTCGTTAGCTGAGCCGACAGGCGAGACGTGGCCTCTCCACGGGAAGAGACTCGTTCCTCAGTACCCTTGTACGTATTCATCTCTTTCTCGCCTCCTCCTCCCCTCTCCTCTCTCCCATTCACCTTGCTAACTTCCAAAAAATCCCTTTGACCTTTGCGCAGTCATAGACGCAGAAGTAACCTACGCCATCAAACATGAGTACGCACAAACAGCAACAGACGTCCTCGCCCGTCGCACGCGTCTCTCGTTCCTCAACACCCGAGCGGCTCTAGACGCTCTGCCCACCGTGATAGCTATCATGTCCAAGGAACTCGGGTGGACCAAGAAGGAGGAGAAGAGGCAAATACGAGAGACGATCCGGTATTTGGTGGGGAGTATGGGGTTGCAGTTGCGCGGGTATGGGGGCGAAGAAAAAGAAGGAAAGCAAGAGGAAGAGAAGAGGATGAAAGAGGTGGAGTGGGAGGTGGTGAGGCGGGCTGGGGAAGTGAGGAGGGAACGTGAGCCGGAAAGTGGGCTGGGCGTTTTGGGCTACTTGAGTGGAGGACTTGTTGCGCTGGGGTCGCTGTTCACTCCTTCGTTTTGGCGCTCCTCCTTATCGTCGTCCTCGCCGTCATCATCGCTTTCGGCAACCTACTCTCCACAGCAGCAGCAAAACGAGATTAGGCTGCATGGCCGAGCCAGGTTCCAGCCTTCAGAGATTTCAGCTCTTCGACATGCGTTTAGCGAATATGCGGATTCCGAAACGCACAGAGTCAGCTCGAAGGAGATTGTTCGGATTGTGAAAGGGCCTGAGATGAAGGGCTATGGGTACGGGGAGGTCACCGAAGGTGATCTGGAGTACGTCTTGGAGGAGATGCGAATCTCCCGAGAGAACTCAGTGCAAGAGCAAGAAGGCGGTGTCGATTTCGAGGAGTTTATAGAGATTTGTGGGAATTTGAAAGATGTGGGTGTTACGCCTTCTACGGTTTTGTCGAAGGAGAGGAAGAGGATTCCGGTGGAGAAGAGCGGAGGTGGAGTGTAGAGTCCGAGTCCGAAGAACAGAATAACTGGATTTACTGCATGGATGCATGGTGTGTGTTCGTAGGGAAGGTGCATAGGTGACTGGTTCAACGAAAACAAAGTGTCGATATTGGACGATTGGTTTTCGGTTTTCGGTTTTCGGTTATAAATTAACCGTGGATGGACGTAGGTTTGTATACAGCTTAGCAATACGATTAATATCTCGATTGTCTCTCCTTGCAGAGGTCCACATGAGCCTCTACTCTGGGCGTTCGGCAACTTGCTGTCGACAGTACGGCTTCAGGGACAATGATCTTGAAAATCAGCGCTCAGTACTGCGGATAGATGGACATGCCTCTGTAGCCAACTCGTGGCGACAGGTTTCGTATATCAGTTACTAAGGCATCATACCGGTTAAACGGAACAGAGGATGGCCGGTCTGTAGGCGTGCTTGGTATAAAATCGACTGAGTGCACGACCTCACTTCACCATATATTCAATCAGGTTCTCTTCTCCATAGATCAACCAGCCTTCTAATTTGTCTCCTTGCTCGTCATGATCACCCTCTTCGACTTGCCATCCACCGTCGGAACCTGGTCACCGAACGTCTGGCGCACGCGTTACACGCTCGACTACAAGAACATCCCCTACAAGGTCGAATGGGTCGAATACCCCGATATCGCTCCGACCCTCCAGTCTCACAACATAGGACCTGGCGGTAGGAAACCAGACGGGTCGCCCTACTACAGCGTCCCAGCTATCATCGACGTCGATGACGAAACAGGAAAGGTCAAGAAGGCTCTCGCCGACTCGGTCGAGATCGCGAAGTACTTGGACGAAGCGTACCCTGACACTCCCAAGGTGCTTCCGGACGATGAGAAGGAGTTGGAGAGTGTAGTGGGCTTTGCGAATGGGCTCATGAGGCTCTGGGTGCCGGTGTTCATGATCGTCTGTAAAGCTATGCTTCCGCAGCTCCACCCACCCAGCCGAGAGTTCTTTAGCAGGGTCAGAGCTAAGGATGCCCAGCAATTATATCCGGGCTACGAGACCCTCGAGGATATCCCTTTTTCGAAAGAGGATAAGGAAGCAGCGTGGAAGGCGTTCAAGGAATCATTTACGAAGGGTCTTGCCGCTCACGAGAATTTGGTGCAGGGAAAATGGTTCTTGGGCGAGGGGAGGATTGGATTTGCGGATTTTGTGATCGGCGGAGTGCTGCTTTGGTTGGAGACGGTGTTTGGGGAGGAGAGTGAGGAATGGAAGGATATGTCGCAGTGGGATGGTGGGAGGTGGGAGAAATTCATTGACGGATTAAAGGAGTATCAGAAGGCGTAAACCATAAAGCCAAAGGAGTATACTAAAACCAGCGCAGACAACGGAAGATTCGGACCCTATCTCCCCTCCAACTATGGCACAAATGTTGGGCAAAAAAACTAAATTTCCTCCAAGCCAAATGAAATCTAGTTGCGTTTCTGCAAGTAAAGCCGGTTGTTATTAGCTCCAGGCTGGAGCTTGGTGCTTCAGTACTTCGTGCAGTGTTCTCTGTTGACGCCCATCGGCATTTGCCGGAAGTTCCCAATCCGAGCGCCAGAACAGCATCCCCTGGTTCTATAATTCCCGTCACAGACTCAAATCCTCGATCAAACCATGCAGCTACCTTCTCTCCCAGTACTTCCAAAACTATTCTTGCGTAATGATGCACCGGATCTCGTGGAGGCTGAATCTATTCAACAGGCGATCAGTCACGGGCAAGGATTTCAAGGGATGGACAACATGCTTAAGAATGTAAGGAGTTGATTCGACAAGGAAAACCCACAAAGAGCTAGCCACGAGGGAGCTCCAACCCGGAGCTCGACTTGCGCACGGAGCAACGGACTTAACCGTCACACATCGACCTCCTCACTTGGCAGATCTTCCATCGGGGACAGCTTGCCGAGCTCGAAAGCTCTCTTCGGAATTACCAAATCGTCCTTTCCGCCGTCCGAAGGTTTCCCCATGAGTTCCTCAGTAATTTTCACCTTCGTCCTAATACCCTGCTCCCGCAACGACTTTGACATACAGTTGACGAACCTCGCTTTGGTTTGTAAGCGCTGGAAGCAGGCCGCATATACCACCCATCAGTTGTGGAGTACTCTTCCCATCGATGAACGCAAGGTGTCCTACGAGGCCATCACGATATGGTATAACAGAAGCGGGGATATTCCAAAGACTCTTCGAGCAAAGGATGAAGAACCCTGTTTAAACGGGTACCGAATTCGTGCGGAATTATTAATTCAGCATCGGTCACAGCACTGTCCAATGGCCTCAAATTCGACAAAGTATCCTTAAAATGCACAACCCCCAAATGCTATCAGCAATTCCTCAACCTCCTCAGCCGTCACGCAGGGGACTCGATTAAGTCGTTGACGGTTGCCTTCCAGCGCGAGTGGGGCGAGTCGGGCACGATCTATTCAAATCGTTTCGATATGACATTCAGCGTCACGCCTTCAAGATCCGGATCTCCTATCAAACTCTCCTTGGGCATCAAGTCCTCAAGCCATTAGTCGACTTACTTCCTTCACATTCCGAACTCCGCATCCTTACGAGGTTGACTACGGCCCACAGTTCTTGTCGGCGGTCCGATACTGCATCAGTATCGAGACTCGAGAGCCTCGTCATCGATTTCAACGCTATGGTGTGGGATTTCGCTGGTCGTTTCGATATCGGCGGTAGGTGTTTTGGCCAGGAAATCCGGGTAGAGCTTGCCAATTTGCGCAAGTTGCGGCTGAAGAAAGCTTGGCGTCGCATCAATATCCTCAAGTATCTCGCAGGTCCCATACTTGGAGAGCTAGACATTGAAGGAGATTATGACAACATTGCCGATACCCTTTCTTCCCTTTTGTCGAACAGCCCCCATTCGAAATGCCATCTACGCTTTCTCCGCCTTTCCCTCTCACCTCTTCGGCTTGGAGAATTGGGAGAAATCCTCAGACAAGATCTGCCAGCTCTGACCCATCTCACATTGAGTGACCTCCTGCACCCAGCAGTCTGGGTAAGTGGCGGGTTCACTGAAGGTAGCAGATTCCAGTTGATTTGTAAAATGAGACCGTACCATAGGAATTTTCCTTGTCTTCGAGTCCTGCGGATTCTCAACATTCCCTCTGACTATCCGTTTTGGTCAATTTCAAAATACGTCCAGGCACGGGCGACAGGTGGTTGCGCCTTGCAGGAGTTAATCGTTGCGTTTCAGCCAACTTGTTCATCGTCTGAAAATCATAACCTCAGATCTCGGGAGGTCAAGGAGCTAGAGGCTCATGGTGCATCTCTTTCTATAACCACATCAAGACTCGTAGATCGGCAGGGCCAAATGTTAGTACTGTACCATCACTCATATCGATTTCCTGAAGTTTCGTTCACATCGCTCCTTGATTGTCCGGCACCCAATATGGGCTATCCAGAATTTGTCTGTATACACCTTGTTCGCATTGTTATTTCAGGACAGCGCCTCGGTTTGTTGCATGGATCGAGGCCCCGGAAGCCCCGGAATGCTGACTGACTCCTGTACGATGGGATAAATGATGTATTTGAGATTGACGATGTGGTACATAGCAACGTACCACACAGTACATACTGCACGGTGGCCAAATGTGGGGGAGCCGAGTTATAATGACAAACCACCGACTTCTCTAGATAGGATCAGATCGAAGAATATACCGGTATAAGTGGGGGTCTGGGGAGGCCTTCCTCGACCTTTCACCTTTCGCCCCTTCTACATCACGCCATGATCACATTCTTTGACATTCCGTCTACTATCCTCAACGCCTGGTCTCTCAACACCTGGCGTACACGTTTCGCGCTCAATTACAAGGGCCTGCCGTACAAGACGGAATGGGTAGAGTATCCCGACATCGCTGGAAAGCTCAAGAGCCATGGCATTGGTCCAACCGCGCACTACCCAGACGGCTCGCCCTACTACAGCCTTCCCGCTATAATCGACATCGACGATGCAACAGGAGAGGTGAGGGCAGCGGTGGCGAACTCGTTCGATATCGCGAAATACCTGGATGAAGCATATCCGGACGCGCCAAAGCTGTTTCCACACGGCGAAGATAAGGCAATGGAGAGGTTTGTCAAGGAGTGGCCCTTGAATTGGGCACCCCTGTATATTATCGCGTTCAAGGCAACGTATCCGAAGCTCAACCCAGCCAGCCAGCCGCATTTCACCGTGGCTCGTGCCAAGGATTTGCAAGACCTGTATCCTGGTAAGGAGAGATTGGAAGACATTCCACTATCCCTTGAGGAGCGGGCCGAGTCGTGGAAGAAGGTGAAGGCTTGTTTCGATGTGCTGGAAGGGAAAGTAAAGGGAACGGATGACAAGGGGCAGTGGTATCTGGGAGACGAGATTTCGTTTGCGGATATGGTAATCGGAGGGCTCTTGGTATGGTTGAAGGCGATCTTTGGTGAGGACAGCGTGGAGTGGAGGGATATCCAGAAGTGGAATGAAGGGAGGTGGGACAAGTTCCTCACGGGGTTGAAGGGTTACCAGAATGTCGATTGAAAGAGCATGGTAGAGCGAGGAAGTTTTATAAAGTACACTTGGTTTCCTATGTCGTCCGTATATAGCAATAGCAGGATTGTAAAGCTAGTCTCTTGTGGGATTGCCCACTTTTCGCCCAGTTCGATAAAATTTTCTAGCGATCAACTTTTGCAAAGATGTGTTGAAAGTTACACCTGGATTCTTTCCCAGTCTGGTGCCTCACACCGTTCGGCCATTCGCCATTCTGAGGAATGGCACGGTGCGCATCTCGGCCGCCAGCGTGCGTTCCCAGATTGGAAAAAAGGCCTCCCGCGATCAGTCGTTAGAGGCTCAGGCTCAGGCGAGGTTTGGCATACCGGAGTTCGTTAACGGTTGCTGCTCAATGTAGTTCTGGTTTTCGTAATTCTGTATCGACCCCTGAGGTGCACTTGGAGCCGGTTTCGCAGCCGAAGAACCCCAGCCTGAGCCACCTTGGGCTGAGCCTATAAGCTAAGCCGGAGCCTATGCGTCTCAACCTATAACAGTATTTATCGTCAAAAATTCTCGGTTTCACCCAAAAACACCCGAAAACGTGCCTGCAGTCCTAGGTTCCACCGGTTTGCTAAGCTTTTAGGTCTGTAGTTCAGGTTTTGATGGGAAACTCACTCTACAGTCAAGGTTTACAGTCAAGGTTCGATCGACGTACCGTGATGGTCACAGGCTCACATCCCGCCGTTATAGCCCGATGGGGTATCCCACGCCTTCCAATCCATCAGGACCACCCGACATCCTGCAAGATAAGAAATATCATTATTGCCCCTTTTGAGAACCAATTTATGCGGTCACTTTAAGGACCTTTCAGAATTTTAATGTTCAGAAATATTCAACTTACCTGAAAGTGCCTGCAAGGTAAACAAAAGGTAGTGGGACGCAAGCACAAAGAAGCGCGACTCCTTTTGTGGTAATCCCGCCGCCAGTGTTCACAAAGCAGATCCCAAGAGTGCCTGCATTGCGGAATCGAGGCAATTGCAGCACAATTGCCTCTTTAGAGAGTTTTTTAGTATATCCAATTCATCTCACATATTCTTCTGATGTTGCATAACTTGAAAGTACGTTCACATACCACAAGATAGAGTCTTATGCTGGGGCGGGACGATCCCGACGCTCAGCCCATATCTGGAAAGCGCCTTGATCTTGATCTCCGGCAGGTTCCGGGGGCATTACGGAAGCGTTGATGGAGTTAGGTTTTGGTCCTGCGACCACGTTCAACTGAGTGGAACCGACGACTTGGGACTGAATATTTTTTGACGATAAATAATGTCATACTTGTTCTTTGAGGCTTGAATTATAATGCAGTTGGCAAGTTGAACGCGAGTCGAGCACCGAATCAAGTAAACGACGGTGGCTGGATGTATATGACACGAAAAGCGACCGAGCGCGGCTGGTTTCGGTCCTGTTTAGCCTAAGACTACATGAAACTGAGGTTGATGAGAACAGGTTAAGTACGAGAGAGAGATGGAAATATGGCAATTTAATCTGGCTGACTACGCTACAAATGTAGCTCAGGTAAATATCCAAGGTGACAACTGTCGGACGGATGGCATGGCTCGGCAAGACAGGGAGGGCAAGAGGAGCCCTATAAATGTTTCTACAATTAGCTCTTCTAAAATGCCTCAAGTGGCTCAGCGGTTAGAGCGTTGTCCCCACTTCGAAGAGGTTCTTGGTTCGATTCTGTGATAATTCACCTAATTACATTGCCCTATAGATCATTTCTACGCGCCTCTTCTACCTATACCTTCATAGTACTAGCCTGCTTTTCAAGGTCTATATACACCACGCCGGTGGCCGGTGCAACTCGTTCCCCCTACTTAATATTTTTATGAGCCGGTATTTTCCCCTATCATCGAGCCGGAAATTCCAAACCCAAGTGCCGGAAATACCAGGCCTCTGACTAAGGAATATTCGGGCACTAATCCGCGTATTTTCTGGCCCTTTACTGTCCTCAGTGAAGAAGAAAAAAGGACGGAACAAAAAGGACCGTTCGAAAGAGGAATAACAGCATTGCTTTCCTTGCGGGATCAGGATGGTCTCTCACCTGACATACTTCAGGCTCTCTCGAACAGCACTCCTTTTTGCAAGGGTTGATCCATCGGAGATCGTCATGCGACCTCATAGGGCCAGTCACAGGTCTAGATGACAGTCGGAACATTTTTCATCTTGGTTAGCCGGAGTCTATATACACGATAGATCACATAGTCTACTAGTATTTACATTCCAAGTTGAGCAGAAGAAATGAAACAGATCCCACCAGCACAGCGATATCCATTCCCCATCGGAACCCAATTGTAGCCAGCACCACACGCACCCAGCTGACGCAGCTTCTGCTGGACTGCCTGCTCCTTCCTCTTGCGTTCATTCTCTGCTTGTCGCGTCTTCTTCTCGAGCTCTGCGATTCGATCACGCTCGGCCCGCAGCCTACGCTCTTTCTCCTCAGCTTGTCGCCTTTCGTTTTCCAACTGCTTGCGTCGTGATTCTTCTTGCGCTTGCGCCGCTTGTCGAGCCAGCTCCTCTGCCCGTTTCCTTTGCGCTTCGACCTCTCGTTTCGCCTTTTCGAGCTTCTTATGTAGAGCATCCAGTTCTGCCTTCTTCCGTCGATCCTCTTCTTCAGCTCGACGTCGCGCCGCTTGCAACTGCGCCCATAACTCATCGGACACCCCTGGGTCCCTGCTGGGAGTGTTTTGACCGTTCGGGGGTGCAGGAGTCGGAACGCGGGAAGAGGATGCAGGGGTAGGTGCGACCGGTGTCGCACGGCGAGGTGATTCTGGCAGCCCCTGTTGTACATTCTTCTTCTGTTGCTGAGAGCTACCTCGACCTCCACGAGTGCGAGCGTTTTGAGGTGCAGCACCTCCGCCCTTTCCTTTTGATGCAGACGGCGGCGGGGTATTCGGAGGATTCGGTTGCTGAGTGTTGGTTCCGGTTCCAGCTCCAGTGGAAGGAGGTGTTGGGGGCGTCGGTGTATTCTGCATCTGAGGTAATGTCGGTGTCTTTTTGACCTTTGGCTGAACCTGTGCTCGAGCGCGTCTCTGCTTCAGCATGTCGAGAGCGCAACTGACTGCGTCGGGACCACTGAGTAGCAAAGACGTCCCGGAGGGAATTTTGGATAGCAGTGCCTGTCGGACGATCTGGGCTGACAAGGTCACCATGTCCCTCGCGTTTCCCCAGTCCGGGAGTTTGATGAGCGACTCAATGACTGACAGCATCTGGGAATACTCGGGGCTTTCTTCGTCTTGGAATTCTAAGACCACGACCTTCTCCTTCTTCAGCTCCTTGACGACGATATTGATGCAGTCCTTGGGGTTCATGTTGTGGAATGCGATCCATTCGGGGAATCGACTAGAGAGGCCCGTGTTGACTGTCATGAGACGCTTCATGTCTTGATCGTACCCAGCGAGGATCACAATGATTTTGCCCTTGTAGGCTTCGTCTGTGAGAAGAGTGACCAGTTCATCCACGGCCTCTTGGGCGAAATGCCCTTCAGCGAGTCGATACGCCTCGTCGATGAATATGACTTTCCCCACGGCCTTCTCGAAAAGCTTCCTCGTCTTTGGGCCGGTCTGCCCGACGTATTGTCCGACAAGATCAGACGCGGAGCATTCGATGACTTCGGCTGAAGCCAGGACACCCATGTCGTAGTAGACTTGCCCCATCTTTCTGGCGATGGTAGTCTTGCCCGTGCCTATGCAAAATGGGTGAGCAAGGATAAATTTGGTTGACGTTGCCCGAACATACCAGGAGGACCAGTGAACACAAAATTGGTGGGAACCCGCTCTCGAGGCTCACGACCCAATTCAACGCAGTTCTGCGCAATCTTCTGATAGTCTCCAAGCTTTTCGACGATGTCCTCATGTCCGACAATATCCTCGAAGAGTTTGACCAGATTTTGTTGGGCGTTGGCGGCTCGGTCGAAGTCTTTATCGAAGTCCTGTGGTTCGAAAATCATGTTTCTGGGCCTTTGATTGAGAGGTAGCTTTGATCGCCGCGCAAGGCATTGTTCCTTTGCTTTAGACAGCAGATTTTCCACTTCACCCCCGTTCCCAAAGTTCGGGCGGTTTCGAAGCCGGCTGAGAAGACCGATTGCAACGTTCTTGGCCGGGTCTGTAGCGCCGAGGTCTTGGTCCTTCAGCTTCAGCTCTAGAATCTTGAGCAGCTCGTCGTCGGTGAAGTTCTCGAACTTGAACGCTTCTTCCACTTTGAATCGACGCGCAAGGCCAGGATTGACATTCTGTAGCGTTGTAAACTTTCAACAATGCATCGTGTAGCGACGTTGACTGAAACTTACATTGAACATCGCAGTCATCTGTTTCTCGTATCCGAGGAGAAGGACGCACCGATCGTCGCCGGGAACGTTTTGGACCTCCGCGACGATGGTGTCGATGACGCTGGTTTTGAACTGGTTGTTTTGATTGCTTGAGTCATCCCCGCCTCCTCCGTAAAGCATATACGCCTGCAGTGGTTTACTGATCAGCAGAGAGGTAATGAACTTTTCCAATAATCGTACCTCGTCAATCACCAGCACCTTTCCGATACTGTTGCTTAGAATTCCCTTGGTCTTCTTCTCAGACTCGCCGAGTACTGCGCCTACGAAATCGGCTGGGTTTTTGACCACGACTGTCGGGCAAGATTTGAGTGTCCGGATACACGTTAGAAACAAAGAATAGATCACCTTCTCCTTTGCTCAACAAGCTCAGGTCCGCTAAGATCTGTCCGTAAAGCCCGGCGACAGTCGTTTTCCCGGTTCCAGGTGGTCCCAAGAAGACACGGTTAAGAGAAAAGGCCAATGGTTTCACCTCGTCGAGCTCTCGCTGATAATTCTCTTGGATTGAGTCAACGATGTTGCTGACGGTTTCCTTGACGGACTTCAACCCGATCATACTCTGGAGCTTCCTCCATGCTTTGCTTTTCTTGATGGCAATCGATGGGTCCGGTCCAATAAGATCCTCTTTGGTGAGCAAAAAGTCGTTGGGCTGTTTCCCGCCCCTTCGCTCTTTGTTAAGACGCGTGGCTTGTCGTTCTCGGACCTTGGCGAAGAATATCTGGAGGTCTCTGGCATTTCCGAAACCAGGTGCGCTTCGTCGACGACCAAGTCTGCGAATAGCGACTCGGCAATACAAGCCTCGGTATCCGTCCTCAACCTGCATCTGGTACTTGTATGTGCTGTGAATCAGGTTCTCGAACATGTCCATGAGCTCCTCGTCGGTGTAGTCGTCGAATTTGATCTTGTATGGAACGCGACTTTGCAGGCCGGGGTTGTGTTCGAAGAAGGTTTCCATCTCCTTGCTGTATCCCGCGACGATGAAGACAATTTTGCCAACATTGTTTTCCATCTCGGCGAGGAGGAAGTCGAGGACTTGAGGACCAGAAGCGTTGTTGCCGTTTGTCAGTTGATACGCTTCGTCGATGAAGATGGTCCCTCCGCCGGCTTTAAGGACATCCTTGAGCATTTTCTCCGCCCCTTGGACTCCTTCATAACCGAGCCTTGAGCCAGTGGTCTCAACGAACTCCTTGCCCGGGACGACGCCGACCGACGATAGGAATGTGGAATAATGTCGAGCAACAGTGGTTTTACCTGCCGAATTGTATCGCAGTTAGATCTTGCAAAGGATTGAACATAGAGAAATAAGAAACGTACCTGTGCCGGGGTTCCCGAGGAAGCTAATGTTGAAGCGTTCTTTGGCCAAAGAGCTGTTTTGCCGTTTGCAAGTGTCGATCTTCGCTTTGATCGCGAGGATCTGGGATTTCACGGATTCGAGACCAACCATCGCCATTACTTCGTCGATAGGAGGACTGAAGGCTCCTTCCAGCGACTTTTGTCGTTGCCACTCCGACTCTGCAGGAGAGGGTGCTTTCTTGTTGAACTGTGCAGATGCAGGAGGCGGTTGCTTGCCACCAGAGGGCACGGCTTGAGCTTGAGCTTGGGGACTGGCGTTGCTGTAGAAACCCGAGGCGAAGCTAGTGAGCTTGTCCAGTAATCCGGATGTTGGTCTCTGTGGTGGTTCGGTCTGGGGTGTTTCGATATTTCGGGGCGTGGACATGGAACCGACTGGAACGGCTGCTCGCGCTGCGGCCAGATCTGCTCTTCTCTGGCGTATGGCTTGTGCTCTTTCCTCTGCTTCCTTCGCCTCTTTCTTCTGAAGCTGCTCCTTTTCGATCTCTGCGTCAATTTCCGCCATCTCCTTCAAGTGCTTCCGTTCGGCCTCCTCCTTGCGGTTTTTCTCCTCCTGATCAGCCATCTGCTTCTTTCTAGCAAGCTTATCCTCGCGGTGGCAGATTTTGCACGCGCCGGGAACCGATGGTTCGTGGCATTTTCGTGTTGAAGGATGACCCCTTGGACACTTCTCGCTGACAAGTTCCTCGCATCGGATCTTGCTATGGTCGGCGATGTTGTGGCATCTGGCAGTGCATTTGTGTACTTGGCAATTGAGGATCGTATCGCTGTGAAGGAAGTCAGCTCGTTCGCCAAAGTTAACCAGCCGGCGAGGAGTCATACCATGGTTCGATGCAACCTCCTTCTGGACATTTCTCATCGAAATCTGCGCCCTTGCAAAGGATTTGTTTTCGATCGGGGTGTCGGGCGCAGTACACAGGTAGGCCTTCATAGATGTGTTTTCCTTCCGCGAGCATGTTGAGCAGCTTCGTCCAGAGTTCTTTTCCTTTGCGCGAATTCTTGAAGGTGCTGGAGTTGCCTATCATGATGAGGCCGTTGCGTGCACGGGAAAGGAGTACGTTCAAACGTTCTGGGGAGTACATGAATCCGATGTCGTTATTGGGGTTGCTTCTTGTCAGCGAAATGATGACGATGTCGCTTTCCTCTCCCTGAAAGTTATCTGTTACAAAAATGTTAGACTATAGACCAATCAAGCAGAAGAAATCAGCATGTACCAATGGTAGATAGGCGGATAGACTTCTTGTTTTCCTTAGCGGTTACCGGACTGAGTAAACCCGCCTTGACCAAGTCATAAGAGTCGAGATCGTTCAGAAGAGGGTCGTTGTCCTTCTTCAGCGCATCGCGAAGACGGTGAAGTTGTCCTAGATATGGTGTTAGGACCACAAGGTTGTCGGTCCCGTACCCTTGTTGGCCGAGATATTTCACGATCTTCAGGACCATCTCGACTTCGAATGGATTCTGTTTGGACGCTTTCGATGCCATGTCCTTTCTGTCGGCGAGTTGATCATGGTTACCTTCGGGCTTGTCGTGGCTGATGAAAACGATGTTGTCTTGGACACCAGTGATATTGGGGCGGTTTTGTGTTCGAGGTGCGTCTTGCAGTTCGGGGTACGTGAGTTGTCTGATGAGGTCGGATATCTCAGGTCTCATGCGGTGTTGTTTCGTCAAGGTTTGGTGTGGGTAGCCGGATAGAATCAATCGCTCGAATAGGGAGCAATTGAGGTCGTACCCATTGCCTTTCTCGACGGTAAGCTCGTAGTTGTTGACCTTCGGTCGAAGTTGCCTGAGAGAGAGATCTGAGTTAGAAAGCGAAGATAGCTCAAATCACGAGTGAACGAACGTACTTGTGGTCACCTATGAGGATAAGCTGCGACAGTTTGGGGCCAAGGGCGGTAAGGATGTGACTTTCCAAAATTTCACCGGCTTCCTCGACCAGCACAACATTGGGAGACGCGGCTTGAATAGAAAACCCGTACTTGGCTGCGGCAGTCGTCGTGCAGCCAATGATTCTCTTCTCTTTTAGTACGCTGATGTCCTTGGATGCGAATGCTTCCTCCAGGCTTTCGAAGTGACGATTGTACGACTTGATGGTTTTGTACAGGTCTCGGACCCGTTCCCGCTCCAAAATATCATACCAGCCTTGACCTCTTTTTCGCCTTTCAGCGACGCCCATCTTCCATTTGCCTGTATTCCTGGATGAATGGAAAACGCCGGCATTCTGTCCTTTTAACCACCTATCAAGAAGGTAGGTTTTATCGACGGCACGGCCTTTATTCCCAACAACCTGCATGCCATCCTTGCCTTCGGGAACGGCGAATGCTAGGAAATACTCGGAGTCTTCAAATTCCACATGCTCGAGGACGTCGATAAGTGTGATTCCCTTCTTCGTGTAGTCGTCGAACATCGAGGTCAGTTGCTGGTCGAGATTGTCGAGCATCGTTTTTGCCCCATCGATTGCCTGCCATTCGCTCTTATTGCGTCGGTATCCGGTATCACCTTGTCGATGGAGCGAGAGAGACTCGGTTCTCGATGTTGACTTCCCACCAAGTCGAACCATGCTTGAGGCAGGGATTCCGATGTCCAGCAAGCTGGTCAGAATGTCGTCAAGCGCGTGGTTTGTGAAACACACCACTAGGATGGTTTGCTTTGTGTAGTCATGGATGGCTTTCGCCATGAGCGCGCCGATGAACGATTTTCCGGTGCCTTTGAACGTTCAGTCAGAACACGGTGCTCACGAACAATTGCGAAACTCACCAGGAGGTCCTTGAATAAGAGACACTCTCTGCATCAGGCCAACAAGCAACGATTGCGATTGAGACGTGTCCAACTTTATCGGATCCTCTGTTTGTAGAAGGGATTTCAAGTCATAGCGGGGGTTTGAAAGAAGGGCATTGACGACGGGAATCGCCTGCTCGGAAAATTCGAGTTCTTCGGGAATGCTGTCAGGTTTCCACAAGAAAAGTTCATCGGAAAGGGGGAGGTCGTGAGCTTGCTGGAGTGCCTTCAAGACGAATTCGTAGGCGAACAAGGCTGTGTCGATTTGAATGAGTGTGAGGCTGCTGGCACTTGCTTTGATCTTGCCGAGAGTTTTCTTTAGTCCTTCGTTTCCTTCTAGCTGAACGGCGATAATGGGTTTGGGCTTTGCGAGAAGAGCCGTGTCACGATTGATAGTGACGAATGCAATGATTTCGTCCCCGGCAGACAGGAGGCAAGCGAGGGACTGGTGCCTCAAAAAGTGCCTCTCGTCCTGAATGTATTTCTCGCGTCTCCCGGGTTTGACACCCTGGAATATCGGCAAATCTGTTTTACATTCAAGTTGGAGCCCACACTTGGCCCGGCGAGTATTATTGCCGCGAGCCTGACTCTCCCGAAGATAAAGGCCAACGACGGTGAGATTTGTTATCTTCGTGCTACGTCTTCGCTTTTGATTCCCCAGAGCTAACTGGAGCTCCTCCTTGAGCTCGTAGAGCATATCTTCTCGAAGCAGCCTGAACTGATTATCGAGATGACTGGCCACGCGAGCTGATTCAGTCGAGGGATCTCGAAGGAAGTCAATGGGTCGGATGAAAGCCAGCTCTTTGCATTGAACTTCATCGGGCGTTGGGACGATGGAAATCTCCCTGTAGTCGGCAAAGTCGTTGTCGTGGCGTCCTCCTGGAGTTGAGCCGGCTGCTCCAGCGGCAAGGGCCGAGGGGTCACTTTTGAGGACTTCGGTGGCGTGCTTGATCTTGTGGCCCAGGGTTCGCAGATCGATGTCATCGGACGACAAGAGACGAAGGAGATGCTGGTTTAAGTTGGTGTCGTCTCTGTATGATGCTGAGGAGCCAGGTGGGAGGGAGACGAGCTGGAGGAGGAGCCACCCGAAGGCTTTCTGGCCGTCGGGAGTGAGGGTATTGTTTAGGAAAGCCTGCTGAAAGACATTCCAAAAGATAGGCGGGTCCACGATCTTGAGAACAACAGGCTGTAGAAGTTGCCCGTTATTGATCTCCGCCAATCCTGGTTGTTGGAAATAGCGTAGGAGGGGTGAGGCATGTTCATTCAGGAAGGTGACGGCCAGGTTGAAACGCATTGCATTTTGTAAAGCGTCCATTCCGCTTTTAGAAGACGAGAGCTGGTGTAGACAGTCTACAGGATCTGCCTGCGAGCGTACTGCTTCGAGGAAGAGATTGGCATTGCCTGGTTGGACCCTGGTTGTGCCATGGAGGGCATCTCTGAAGAGTTTCGTCAGTCTGCTTGCCCGCGCACCCTCCATCGTGAATCGATGAATCGCGCTGAGAAGAAGCCTGCGAGCGATAAGGGGATCCGCAGCAGCCCGGCATGGCTCAAATAGCCTCTGGGGATGCACACAAAGAACAACAAGTGGGGCAGGAGCAAACAAGCAAACGACCTCATGGGCGCCAATCCTAGTTTCGATCTGGCTTCCCGCGTCACGCGTCACGGGACCGTAACGCACCCCATTATCCTCGCCGATTCCTCGGTAACGCCCCTCTGTCTCTGACATCCACGCCCTCCGATGACTCCCTCGCTTTTAGATTACGAGCCCCACCATAGTGTGTGTGTGTAAGCTTCCATCACTGAGGCGTGCCCTTCGCGTTGTGACTTTTCTTCCCTTCAAATCCTCCACCGCTTGTTTCCAAGCCTATCTTCCTTGTTTTGTGAAATATAGCGCATAAAGCCTCGCTCATCAAACGGCACCCAAACCAAGACCAGACAAGATAGATACCCTGCTCTACAGACATTCAAGCGTTGGCTGAACGCACTTCATCAGAATTTTGATTTCCTTTCCGAGGGGACGACGGTGGCAATCTTCCACCTCGTGCCCCTTGCAGAGGGCACGAAGCGCAAATACAAGAAACGTGCCTGATAGAAATGCTCACCACGCGTCATGTTTAGAATCACATGAATTCACCCAGTGGGATAGCTCCAGATGCTTGGGACAAGAAGGCGTGCTATAGCTACTCGAGAGCGTATCAATTCGGTGAGTCTGCTCGTGCGTGTGCTATGGCTGTAAAAAAAGCGAACACTTCTTACAGAACGGGGTCAGCTACGCTAGACCCTTGACCATCACGAGAGTTGACGAACTCTTGGGTGAACTGGTGGCAATGTCACCATTTTCAGCTGTGTCTATTCGCGAACGATTTTCCAAGCACACACGGCGAAGCCGCATAGAAGTTATTAAATGATCCTCAAAGACATGCGCCCGCTGCTTGTCCCTTGGCGAGGACTATTCCGTATCCGCATTGACCTCGTTCAATCCAAGGCCGGTCAAAATGATAACCAAAAGGGATGTTGTGCGTGCATGGGACCTCACTGGTGCCATGCTTCAGGCCTCTCGTGGCTTCTCGGACATGTGGCAGTCAGCGCCCAGCGCTCAGGACTAAAGCCCACAGTTGGAGTCATAGTCGATGTAAAATTCTCCGCAAACTGAATCGATCATCTGGATTCCGAAATCCAAGAAGGATAGAGCTGTAAACACTCTTTAAAATTCCTTCGGTCGGCTCGACGTGTTTGCATGCCCACTCCTACTTGTGAAGCTAACCTGAATATCAGGAGTGAGTTGACTCATCGCTGAACCTACTCATCTCTACATTGATGCTAAACGTGATACATACAATCAGTCGGATGCCCAATAGTCACCTTACCAGGTGCTCTTTTCATTTACGGTCCGCCTCAACAAGCAGAAACGGCATTCGAGGCTCCCAGCCCGTTGGTGTGTTACGCTTCGTAAACCTTAATTTCAGGTTGCCGAAATCATGGTCCAGGGACTCGTAGTAGACTGCTCAAAACGGTTTCATCTACGCCGCAGGATAAGACTGTAGACTTCGTGGATGGTCCCTAGACTCGGGCGAACCTATCCTTTCTTTTTTTGGACCGGAGCATATTACTACGTTCCCAAATGGCCCTGAACCACTGATGCTCGTATTTACGACCTTCGGCTTGCTCCCACTTAACTCTGTGACTCCCAAGAGCTCGCATCAAACCGTCGCAATCAGGAACCGCTGGGGTCAGCTTAAATGAAGACATCGGCAATATGTCTGTGGGCCGCGAGCAGGACTGACTTGTGGAAATGGAATTTAGGGCAGAGGCGTTCAACGGGTATTGGTTTTTTGTAAAGGAACCAGATGCTCTGTCTTAGCATCATTGATGCATTTACTATACGGAAATGACATTGCCCATGTTTACTTAACGGTCAGAACGCCTTCAGCTAAATACATAGGATGAGGATACAAAGGATTGTCCTTCAAATTCACCAGGGAGGGGGCGGAGGCCCAGCCTGCTTAGAAGCGGCATACTCCTTAATCGTAGTGGCATCATTGTTGGTGAACGCCTTCAACAAGATGGCCTTAGCATCCTCATCGTCTTGTGGGATCGGGACCGTGAATAGCTCGCCATTTTCGTCATAGTATCCCACAGTATCTGCCTGAACGCAGTCCTGTGGTTCCTTCACCGCGGTACCATTGACGGTCTGTCTTGTTCCGAGCCCCGACCCGCCCGAAGCAACTCTTGCAGCCGCAAACCATTTCGCTGAATGATCTATTTCGTCGCATCGACACTCCGTTAGCAGCCCACTCTTCTGGAACAAGGATGAATGAGTGAAATATTGACTTACACTCATTTCGGCCCGTCAAACAAGGCCCTGGTCCAGATCCAAGCTGAGGAAGCCCTCCAACGCAGCTTTCGTCACTCCATGCAGAAGTCGCTCTAAAACCCAGATAATAAAAACATAATATCATCAAGAACTGAAATTCACTCACCCGGCACTGGGCTCATGCCTCAGTCTGACAGACCTTGGCGCACCGCCAGAGGTTCTTGCAACAGTGTAGCATACACCAGCAACTGGCTGGTAGGCGATCGTGACCACACTCCCACCGGTAGGACAGCCCAGGTTTCTGTAAAATTCGATCCTGGGGGCGGGGGAGACACCAGTCCCTTGAGCGGCGGCAAGCGGGAGAGAGCTGTTCAAGAAGAACAAGGTTGCGAAGAAGGGAAAGAGTGAGCCTAATTTGAGGGAAGGCATCTTTGAGATATTTGTGGTATTTGTGAGAAATGGGTCAACGAGCTCCTGGTATAGTCCTCTACTTACAAGCACAACCACCCTACTTATATGCTAGCCATTTGATCTGAGAGCGACTGGTCATCGCCGGGGTGGCAGTCTGTGGACCAACCACGTCGGGCGGTCGTCGGACAGACGCCCGGGCGCCTGATATTTGTGTGTAGCGATGAGGTATGAGCTCGCCGAGGCGCCCACCGAAGGACAAGTACGCATGCGGTGCTCACTTGGCAACACCAAATGGGCAACCTGAGGCACGAAAACGAGGCCGCCCGGTCAAGCATGGAGATTCAAAATCAGACTTTACGACAATAAAGAGTCAGCCAGGAAGATGGAATGTGCTTGGCGTAACTGAACCCAGAGCAAGAAAGTCACTCACTTGGTCAATCATCGGGAATTTTGAGGATCTGGGAGGGGTCTTGAATGAGACATACAATCGGCAACTACATCATACACTAACAACAAAAAGCCACCACCAAATTTGTACTAGCAATGCCCGTTGTCTGCTCTGAACTCGAACGCCGTCATGATATCATAGTAGAGTCCGTGGAAGCTTTATTAGTAGCCGTACTGGAAATCCTTCGATAAGTAAGTAAGGTATATCATGGAGAGACGTGACCGAAAAAAGAAAAAAAGACGGAACAAAAAGGACCGTTCGTAAGAGGAATAACAGCATTGCTCTCCTTGCGGGATCAGGATGGTCTCTTACCTGACAGACTTCAGGCTCTCTCGAACNGCACTCCTTTCTGCAAGGAGTGCCATGATTTGCCATCTCTGATCCCTGACCTCACGATCTTTGAGCACGGGAACATCATCCGTGTCGTCATCCTGAAGATATTGAAACTGGTCAGAACGAGGAGCAAGGTCTTTGAAAGGGCGAACATACCACTGAGGAAGGAATAGTAGCAAGTCTCATCGCAGCAGCCGATTTGTTGGGTAAACTGGCCGGATACATAGTAAATAATGTTTGGAAGGCCGACGCTGTGAGTACCGGCGTTTTCTGCGGTATATGATGAAGCGTGGAGGAAGAAGGTAGGGTAGTCAGCGATTGGCTAGTTAGGGTGTTAGAAGTTGGATCCCGAGAAGATGAAGAATTCGAAGCCGGCATAAAGGGATTGGCGATTGTAGAAGCGGGACTGATAGAACTAATAGCCTGGGAGGACAGGGTCAGTGTAACTGCATGTGTGATGAGCTGCTTGAGCTTAGCCTCGCAAGCGAGGTTTAGTAGCGAAGCTACAGCTCGTGAAGGAAGGGAGAGATTATGCTGAGCACAAATTAGATTTATGCGGTCATAAATGTGCTGTTGAGTAGGAGCGCGGGTGGAACTGTGAAGATGAATAGGAAGTCGACCGCCTGGTTGTCCTGTGACCATGACATCAGTATGACAAGTCGAAGACGATGTCTGATAGCATACCTCCTCGTTCCGGGAGCAACCTGACCCCTCGCTCAGAGGATATCTCGTCTAGTTCCGGACGCGGTCGGCCTGGGTTTACAAAAAGGGGAGGTAGATGAGGTTGTGCAACAATTGGGGGAGGTGGGGGTGGCGGCTGTCCTTCAACAGCAACAGGGGTCGGCAAGGCAGTTGGGAGTGGTTGGACGGATGGCAATGATGGGTTTACCGCGGTGTTGGGCAGGTTTTTGAGACGATCCCTTTCCTTCCTTCCCATAGCAAGGACCCACTTCTTCAGTCGCATACTTCTCAGAGATCTATCATCCTCCGAGACATCTGGCCCCTGGTATGGCAGCAAAGTCCGCTTTCGTTTCCTCAACGGTGCCTTGGGAACTGTGGGAGGAGGAGGAGTTGCGGTGGTATCATGGCTTTGGGAGGTGGCAGCTGCGACTGCAGCATTTCTTTTGTACGCTGCGGTAGCGTCAAAAAGAGAAATGATTAATGCATTGTGGATCTGGACTGAAGCCGCTTGGGGTCAGCGAGACGCGACTTTTGGTGGCACAAGAACCACTCACGTAGCGCTGCGGTCGTGAGCACCTGCTTGACCGTATCTTCAAATTCAATGCGAGAAATCTTTCCTGTAGCAAAGTTCTGCAAGGCTTCGTGGTATATAGGGTACTTGGGACCCAAGTTATTGATCAACTGCTGCTTGAGGTTACCCGTTGTATCCAGCGACATTCTGACGTTGGGCCAGCAAGTAGACCGGTCAATATCAAGAGGCTGAGGTCTGAGCGGTGCTGTTTTAGCAGGATTGAAGGAGGATATGGAGGCAGCGCACCATCCGACACGGGAGGAGAGTCACGGCGTTGCGATAATAATAGAAATGGATCACGTGGACATAGCCTAAGTGGCCACCGACCGAGTCCGGTCTTGCTCCTGTCCTCCATCTCCCATCTTCCTCTGGGGCTCCAACTATTCCAGAGGCTTTTGCAGCGAGAATGCCTGGCGAGAACGCAGCCACTGCACAATCTACCATACCAGCCGCACAGCAGCGACCTCGGACCCACAAACCAAGAGGAATATGTCGATATTATAATGTTCGAAGGGGATGCTTCGCAGGCAGCAAGTGCAAATTTTTACACGGAGAGCCACCTCAGAACGACGCCAAGGTCGAAGGAAGCAGCGGACAAACGCAGCAGCCCACTCGAGCATTGCTGACGCCCTATGATCAGGCGAAACGTTGCCGGTATTATGCGAACGGTATGAATCACCACTCTTTGACCAACAGAAGATTCTCTGACCCGTTTTCTTAGGCTTCTGTAAGCGTGGAGAGGAATGCTGGTTCCGACATGTTGCCGATGACGCTCTTTCACCAAACGGGAAGGGAAAGGAACGAGAAGACGATGACGGCTCAGACTCGGAGTCAGAGCATTTGTGTTCCATCTGTCTAGAGAAACCTGTGACGTTCGGTCTTCTGGGCGGCTGCAGCCACGTCTTTTGCATCGCAGTGAGCATCTTCTTCCCTCGGACTCACTCGTAGTCTGATGCAACCGATTCTTAGTGCATCAAGCAATGGAGAGATCCCAACAGCAAATCTATTGATGTTGTGAGCTCGGGCAACAACAAGAAATGTCCCATGTGCCGGACCCCTTCCAACTTTATCACCCCAACTTCTGTCTTTGCCAAGCACGGGACTGAGGAGAAGGATATCATCGTTCAGATGTACAGAGAAAGCATGGCGAGGGTCCAATGCCGATACTTCGAAAAGTCGATCGGAAAGACCCCTATGTGCCCGTTCGGAAAGGACTGCTTCTATAAGCACGAAAAGGCGGATGGAACACTTCATGTTTTCCAGGAAGGAGCTTCTGTATGGATGAAAGTATGTGCACGCATTCTCCTGAGAGCTTTCTGTGCTAACATATAATCAGCGGTATGCCTCTAGTCGTCGACCTCGGACAAGCCTCAACAACCTCTTCATGTTTTCGGACTCTGATACCGAGGAATTTGCGGGAGGATTTGGGTTATTTCCTTTCGATATTGGCTCCTTTCCCTTTCTAGAGCTTTTCAACCCTACCGAATTCGAGAATGAGACCATCCGCAGGGCCGTTAACCGGGCTTCCGACCGACAGGCCGCCACTCCCAGAGTTGAAGTCAGCGTAGGGCAGTTCGACTTTTCCTGGGCCTATGACTCCCTTCGGCAAATCCGGAATGGCGCACCGGCGGACGGGCAAACGAATACCCAGGCTCAGGACAACTCCGATATTCGTGCAAACATTCAACAGACTTCTCGCACCATCCAAGATATTGGCCAATCCCTGGAAGCTCTGACAGTTGCGATGAATGACGGTGCAAACTTGGATAGGATTAGCCAAACTGTGCAAAACCTCCAGGACAGACTCAGGCAAGATAACAACGAAAATGGAGAGTCGATGGAGCGTTTGCAGAACCTTGTAAGTCCCATTTATTGCTAATACTGCCATATTTTTACGATGATTTCCTTCAGGCAGACCAAATGATGGCCTCCATCGAATTACTGCAGACCGCCAATGTTACTCGATTGGATCCAACGGCTCAAAGAGAAGCGTCCCCGTCAACGTCACCACCACCCCTGGAGCCCATTAGTCCGACGACGAACAACTCAAACAGATCCAATCGGCGCCGAACAACGGCCCCTGTCTATGCTGACGATAGCGATGATGACGATATGCCTCGTCTACAAAGCATATCCAACTCCAGTGAAGAATATCCATCCTCCGATGGCGACGACTTCACGGATTCTGACGACGACGACCTCCGAGGTCCGAGCTTGCTGCGAGCAGAGCTTCGTCCCCAAGTTGATCGCGACAACACTGAACTTCTCAGTCACCTGGAGCGTATCCTTCCGAGGCCACGGTTTCTACGTCGGGGACCGGCACCTTCAGCTGTGCGCTCTAATTCAGGTCCAGCACAACCCGCCAACCTGTCCAACTCTGAAGCAGCAGAAGCACCTTACTACTCAATCGCAACTCTTGTAAGACACCCCGAACTGGCATACCAGCGTCAGACAGCGCCACCCTCCTCCGGACAACAGTCCGCCTCTGAAGGTCCAGCGAGGTCGCTTGATCCTTCAGTGGTCACAGATCCCTCCACTGACACCCCAACTTCAGAGTCATCTTCCCCCAACGCCAGTCTGGTCACCCCACCGCCATTCGTCACTGACGGTCGAGGCCGAGTAGTTTGGACAACCTCTTCCAACTCTTCGAATGAGACCAACGGGGCCTCTGCATCCCCAAACTCAGCTGCATCTCCTCCTACCTCCCCTTCCAGTTCTCGAGCCAGTGCTCCCACTGTATCAGGCTCTCGGAAGGCCAATTCCTCAGAACCAGCTGTTCCTGCTATTGCTTCAACAGCCTCAGGAGGAAATGGCGGATTCACGACCGATGGACGAGGACGCGTCATTGCGACTAACGCAGCACCTGCCGCAGGTCCAGCGGAGGCCTCTTCGGCCCGTGCCAACAACGCAAGTGCTATGCAGGTCGAGGAGCAGCGGCCATCGTCCCCAACGTTGGCCCAAGATAGATCCTTGTTGGGGAGGATGCTAAACGCTATATTTTGATTGNTTTTTTTCTTGATGGATATTTAATATACGGAATCGAACGAACTAGTAGTGTGACTTGAATTGTACAATTATAATACGGATATATATCAGTCGTTTTGTAAAAACAAGACGAGGGGCCGACTTGTGTTTCCGAACCACTCGCGTCCCGTAGGTCTGGTAGGGCATAGACATTAGATTTCGTCACGTCTTTCTACACAAAAAGTGAGTACTCGAATTTTCAGCAGATAGCACCAGGCCGAGGCATAAACACTGGACGACGTGGCCTCCTAGCTACAATCTCCGAACTTGCGGTCCGACTCTTTTCTTACGTTCTCCTGTTATTGGCTGAACGTTCAGGACCTATGGCTCCAAAGGGCACTCCGAGCCTCGTTACAATGCCATAATAAGACTATCTTAATCTTTTTAGTTACCTTTGCACTGTGTCTTTGGAGACGCGGGGAGACTCTTTGCTGCAACAGGACGACAGTGAAAACCTCAACTTGACCAAACGACACATCCTTAAGCCCGCTCAACGAGCATTCTCTCTCAGGCCTCTCGACTTCTCGGGCCAAACATCAACTTAAAATCGCCAACGAAAAGGGCGCGGACAGACGTGGCCTTCTAGATTTGACGCATCACAATTCTCGAAATTGCGGACTCTTTTTTTCTTGATTTTTCTTGATTTTTCCTGCTATTTGCTCTGCTGAACTTTGTTCCTCGTCTGCGAATGTCTTATCGAGTTGCAGGGGTAAAAGACCTGTCTATTGAAAGTATATCGCGTTATGGGTTTTGGGGTTAGGTACCAGGTATGTAGCGACAAACACGAGGAATGTATGGGGGTATGAGTTCATGAGGTATAGCCATAGGGTGTTTTCTGTCTAAAAAGCAAAGAGAAAAAAGAGAGAGAGACAACTAAAAATACAGTGGGTGTGGCCAGACGATACAGTGAGTGCGGATTAGACAGTACATTGGCATATGATCACACAGGTAGAGACTATATCCCCGAGACAGCACCCCTTATATGTGAAGCGGTGCAAACCGACCCAGCATTGCTGATACAAGGCGAAGGGGGCGTTTCCCTACGAACCCAGATGCAGCGCTTGGTCTATACACCATTCAAAGCTGTCGTTCGGAGGAAGAAAAGGGTCAGGGCGTTGACCCGAGGCCCATTCCTCATAGTGCTGGATGGGTTGGACGAGTGCGATAACAGAGACGAAGTCCAAGAGCTCATTGACGGAATGCTCGTGTTCTTCAACGACAACCCCCTTATTCCGCTCCGTGTTTTCATCACGAGCCGGGTGGAAGAGCACATCCGATCGCACCTGAATGTTCCAGGAGTCCAGTTGGACAATCTTGTGGATCACTGCTCCGATGACGACATCGCCACCTTTTTGCGGATCCTTTTCGAGGATGGATGTAGGCGGAACTTGGTCGTCCAAGCATACGTTCAGCAGCACGGGGAGTGGCCTACCCAGAGTGACAAACGCAAGCTTGTCGAACATATCGGAGGGTCGTTCATCTTTGCATCAGTAGTCTTCAAATTCATCATGGGAGCAAACATCGAAGGCAGCCACCCGACGACACCAATGGATCGCCTTCCCTTGACCCTCAAGATGAACCCAGGGCTTGATGGGCTTTACGCCGAAACCTTATCTCGATCCAAGCACCTCCCCTACTTCTCCGATATCATATCAACCATTGCCCTGCTAGGAGAACCCCTGCCGACATCAGGGATAGCAGAGCTCCTCGGAATCGACATATGCAATTTCGTCAATGTCCTTGTGAACTTGCAAGCGATTATTCGTGTTCCAGGGACAGACGATATACCAGTCACACTTTGCCACACCTCTCTTCGCGACTTCCTCACGACGCAAGGTCGATCGGACGGTTTGTTTGCACATCCGTCCCATCACGTTCGCCTGTTTCTGCGTTGCATTGAGTGTAAACTCAGGCTTCTGCGACAAAATCCGGGCTTGTTCACTAACTCTAGCGAACGGATGCCTGCCGCCGCGTATGTCCTTCGATATTCAGTCATTCATTTGGAACGCGGGCACGGCTGCTTCAAGCTAACGGAGTGCGATTCCGCCATTCAGTTGTGTCGTGAGGCACTGGCACTCCAACCCGGTAATCCCGAGCTGATTGGAGTCCTGGCCAGTGTCATTCGTAAACGTGCCAGTAAGACCAAGTCTCTCACGGAATTGGATGAATCCGTTTCCCTTGTTCGTGAAGCACTCGGACTTCAACCATCCCCTCACCCAAATCGCTCGATTGCGCTCAACAATCTGGGCAGTGCACTCCTGCATCGTCATCGGCGCACAGGAACCATGACTGACATCGAGGCAGCCATTTCCATGTACCGTGAAGCACTTGAACTCCAACCATTCCCTCATCCAGGTCACTCGTACGCACTCAACAATCTCGCCAATGCGCTCCTGGATCATCATCGGCGCACAGGAACTCTGGCTGACCTTGAGGAGGCCATTTCCATGTACCGTAAAGCACTCGAACTTCGACCACCCTCTGACCCAAATCACTCCTTTTCACTCAACAGCCTTGGCAATGCACTCCGAAAGCGTCATCAGCGGACAGGCACCATGGCTGACCTTGAGGAGGCAATTTCCCTGCTCCGTGAAGCACTCGAACGTCAACCATCCCCTTCCCCAGGTCGCTCAAAGTTACTTAACGGTCTTGGCCATGTACTCCTGAATCATCATCAGCGCACAGGATCCGTGGCTGACCTTGACGAGGCTATTTCCCTGTTTTGCAAAGCACTTGAACTTCGACCATTGCCTCATCCAGATCGCTTATTTCCACTCTGCAACCTTGTCATATCCCTACAAGCCATGTACAAAGAAACCCACACACTCTCCCACCTCCAAGAGGCAGTAGCTCACTGCGAGGAACTCCTGGAGTTTCACTATACTGTTGGACACCAGTATCGAGCTAAACGGCTCCTTGACTTGGGTTCTCTCCTCCAGATGCGCTTCGATGCTACAGGACAGGCAGACGATCTTTCCAAGATCGCGACGTTGAGAGAAGAAGCAAATCGATTGTCAGCCTCATCTACAGCGTCTACGACGTAATTGTACCAACATGGGCTGGTCGCAGGTAGGCCACGCTGTCCTGAGTTGCTCATACATGATTGATTTTTGGTAGAAGACCTGTCAGACACAGCGACGTTTCTACGTTTCTCTGCCTATGGAGTCACCAGGCTCGGACGTATCACTTCTTGTAGTATCTCCTCGTTACAATGTCGTGACCAGACTATCTTTATTTTTTTGGTTGCCTTTGCGGGACGTAGACTACTTAATATAATAGGACGGCACCAAAATTCTCGACTTGAGGGACAAGCAACTGAAAAGTCCCACACCGATCTTCCGTTCAGCGGTTTACATAATGCTAAACGTTAAACATTAGGAGACTTTGCCATTCACAATTCCTTCGCTCTACGCGAGACCCATAGAGCACTAGAGAACCCTTGAGTAAAGACACACACCTGTAAGCCCGCTCAACAAACCTTCCCTCCCAGGCCTCTCGTTCTCTCGAGCCTAGCATCAAATCAAAAAAAACCAACGAAAGAACGGATCATCGTGCTTGTTTGAAAATATTTGAATGCGGGTTCATATTCAAGTAACGAGCATACACAGTACGTAGCCAAGCAAAATTCAAGCATGTGGTATAACAAAGAACACATCAAGCATGTAACCCAGCCTCGAAAAAAATCCAAAGCAAAAAGCAGCCTAGATATACGCAAATGAGAGACATTCAAGCACCAAGAAGCGATAACGAAGAAAATAGAAAAAAAAAAGTCCAAATCCACCGTCCAGTTAACACGCTTGCACAAAACCCGACCAGCGGATCCAAAAGATTCTTCGCTCCTAACGTCTGTCAACAACATCATCCTCCGCATCGCTCGCCATCGTCCTCCTCTGGAACGACGCCGCAGTCCTCCCAACGACACTCGAAGGCCTCTTCACCGGGCTCCCCGGAAGCCTGTTGGGGGTCCTCGGAGCTCCAGGGGTCGGACTCCCACTCATGCTCTGTCTGTTCAAACTCTGCACCATATTCGACACACTACCAGAAGGCGCTCTGGGCCCCTTGGCAATCCTCGGTCCACGGGTGATACCACCTCCACTGATGCTGCCCCTCTGCGAGTCACCAGATCCCGCACGCCTGATCGTCGCTTTGCCTGTTCCCAAAACCACATCTTCATTGACCGATGGAGAGGGACTACGAGATTCGGTGAATTCGTTCCTGCTAGGCGAGGAACTAGTGGCGCCAGAACCATGGACCAACGCTTTGTTAGGTGTCGGAGGAATGACTGTGGTCAAAGGGGGAGGCGGAGGCGGAGGGACTAGAGGCGCTTTCGCTGCCGGTGCAGCAGGAGCCTTGGGTGCAGGCGCTGAGCTGGACTCTTCTTCTTCTTCTTCTTCATCACTATCAGTCTCTTCCTCGTCACTATCGGTCTCCTCTTCAGATGACTCTTCCTCTGACTCCTTCTCAGGGGGTGGTTCCTTGAAGTTAGGTCGAGGAGGGGCGCTGCTCTCTTCAGGAGGGGGCTCCTTGAAGGCCATGGGAGGCTTAGTACTCACGAC
>SDEE01001109.1:0-12964 GCA_004126415.1 Candolleomyces aberdarensis | reverse complement strand
ATGCGATATGCATGCCATCATTAATGTCCCTGCTAAAACCGACATGGGCCTTCGTTTCCACCACAAGAGTCTAGAGGATTACCTCTATTCGCTGACTCGTGGCGGAGACCTGTACCAAAAGAATCAAGCCAGAAAAAAACACGTATCGAACTTACCCACCGCTGGGATCTGACTTTTCTGCGGTCTGCAAGATGTGAGCAAAACGGATCCAAAGAATCCTAGCTTCTGACAAGCCTCTTGCGATGTGCAAAAGACAACTTTTATTTGCGTATTGTCGCCCGCAAAACGCCGGAATACCGCATATCGCGGGCTGCAAAAGACAATAATTCCTAGGCTTGCTACATGGAAGCCAGATACCGCGAGTCTGCGGAGCGACTATGGGTATCCCATAGATATATCTCGAAAGGCCTTTCACAACGCAATGATAAGACATTCTTATCGAGCTTTCACAGAGGTTGGAAGCTAACTCTCGATGGCTCAGTGTCCTGGGGGCGGCAGANAAACATCTGGGGCTTTGCCAGGCTCTCACACGAATGGAGACCTTCCAGCAAGTGAAGATAACGGAGGAAAAGCCCAAGGTTGTGCTAAGAGAAAACAATGTTAGTCTTTCTAAGCTTCCGATGTCAACAGCGCATGTGAACGCCATTCACGCCCTCGAGCGGCCCCTCGATCGAGCGAAGCTGACTCGGCTCATGAAAGGTTGGCCTTGATTGAACAATAACCAGCTACACCGCACGGTGCCCTCAAATGGTACGCTTTTCATGAGCACATCGGTAGTTTAAGCAATGGAACACGTATTAATACACACAAATAAGTCAGAAAATAGTTGACACGGAACTCCTCGTGTTAAGGTTCACAAAGCAAACACCTCAGTATGCAACCCGACGATCCCAACATCCCCAGCGGCCTTGGAAAGCTGCAGCCTCGCCACGGCGTTCGCAGCTTCCCTCGTCAAACTCTCAGGTCCGCTGGCACATACAGCCAACCCTCCACCGGTCCCCACCCAAGGCAACCTATTGCAAACACCAGGTTCGAACGCCTCAGAATCTACGGTAGCGACCGACGAGGACTGTTGTGCAGTCGCAATGCTATCGGCGCCGTGCTTGGCTATTAGGGTTCGTCCGATGACCTGAACAGCATTGGTATTTGACGAGCTCGCGGCGGGTTCCGAGCCCAAGGTTTCGGGTGGCGTGACGACATCGAGGAGAACTTTGTAAATGGACGGACGAATGATCGTGACGTCGCAGTTGGGAATGGGTGGTGTGGCTTCAAAGTTGCAACGGCAGGTTATGTAGACGGAGATGTGGAGACTCAGGTTGGAGGATGCTGCCAACGTAGCAATATCCATCAGAGCTGGGGCGAACCAGGCAATAGCACCTGGAAGGAACAATCGGTTAGAATGGACTTGCCGCGCTAAAAAAAGGGTAAAATTGCATACCAAAAGACCTTACACACCAAGCGAATTCGATCCTTTTGGTAATCTCACCGCCCTCTCTGCCTCGTTTCACGCAACGTCCAACTATGTCGTCCAAGAGACCGAGGGTAAAGGTGGCACCTGACCCGCCAGCGAAAAGGAGTACGGTTTCATATCTCCCGAGATCAACACTACAGCCACCGTAAGGACCATCGAGCATAACCTGCACCGGAACCTCAGGAAGAGGAGCAGTACGCTTGGAGGTCGTCACCTCCATGGCAAAGCTTTGAGGGCCCTTCTCCTTCTTGTCCTCCGTGCATGCCTCTCCCTCATCGATTTTCTTGAGAGCCTCTACGGTCTGAGTAGCGTAATCGTTGATGGCCTTGGTCCAATCACCCATTACCCGGGCCCCAAGATTGGCACCTTGAGGAAAAGATGTTACACATGAGGTTTCCGGGGGAGCAGTGAGAATAGAAAGAGGGTGGGATTCGAAGACCCTTCCAGACAAGAACACACGGAGACGGATGTATTGACCTGCGGTCCAACCGTCTGTGCAGTCTGGGATATGAATCTAGAGGATGAAGATGTGATAAGAAGCAGCGCGAGATATAGTGAGGCATCCGTTGCTCACCAGGGTCATTTGTGTATTCACGGGGACAAGGACTGCATCTTTAATCCTCAGACGAACCATCCGCAGCAGGATATCGAGCCCATAGAATGCCAGAGCGGGGAAAATCCATGTGGGAGCATACGGCGAGTGGTAACAAAGAGTGATGAAGAAAGAAATGTATGTCAGGAAGCTGGATTGAAACTTCGTTAGGCAGGCCAAATAGTGCTCTGAATAAGCCAACTTACTGAACGGTGTAGAAAAAATGGTAAAAGAAGCGTCTGACAGGCCAAAGCGAGGTAAGAAAGAGGATGCAGAGTAGAGCAAACGCTGCGATGCCCGTGGTCTCTTTGATTTCTCCAAGGATGGGCTCCCCAAGTTCGAGGTGATCCCGGATCCAAAGGGCGCCATGAAGGAGGCTGGCAAAGAAGATGGAGCGGCCGGACCACTTGTGAATGAAGTTCAACTTCTCGTATCCGTTGCCCGGACCTAAGAGAAGGGAAAGCACGGAGTTCTTGGCAGCAAACAGGAAGATGATAGGCAGCTGCGCGAGAGCCATGTAACCTGTGACGGAAAAAGTTGGTTGGCCTGGAGTCGAATGATTTGTGGTGAGATACATACCAGCCCTGTTCGCATTCTTCATCAACGAGGCGTCAACGGTGGTGCAAACGAGGACCACTACAAGGTAGGTAACAACGAGGAGGACTGAAAAGTATCGGAGGCAAGTTCCATCAAATCATGAAGAGCAGAGATTTGGGCGTACCTTGGCCTAGATTAAGGCCGAGCCCGGGAATGCACCACCAGAGAGGTGAGAGCACCCTGTTCAAGGCAGCCTCGATATTCCTGGGACCCTGGGTTTGGCCTCGCCTCACAGAGACTGATGTTTTGATGGCGTGGTACTGGTTGCGACAGTAGGGAAGGTTGCGATTCCATACCTCTGAGATTCCGAAAAGACCTTTGAGCGCCGTTCCTCTGCGTATAGTTCTGACCAGCAGGGGTATAGAGACCACAATGAACAATGTAAGCACAGAGGTCCAGATTATGGTGAATTTGCGTTGCCAGTCCTGATCAATCTTGCCAGTGCTATAGTCAAAGTTCAACAATTGGCCTTCGACATTGAAATAACGACTCACTTTACAATTTGGAATTCGGTGGGGACCACCGGGGGAGGCCCATAACTTGACATTGTTTTCCAGCAAGGGCAAGGTGATGAACGAGAGGGGCAGAGTTTAGCGGCAGATGTACCCACGGACACGGCCGGCAGCTTGACATGTTTCCACGCTCGGCAATAACCGTACACACCGTCGTGTATCAATGGCAAATAAGAGCAAACAAGAGGTGAGGCAATTCCTGGAAATCACGATTTGACCTATCTTGTTTCCTACCACCACGCTTCTCCTACTGAGCCGTACCATCGACGCAACTACGCCAACATCCTCTTACTGTGTGGTCGGCCACTCCATACTGTATCGTCTCCAGTCTACCATTACCCTGATGTCTATGCTCAGCCAGGGGGATGAGGCAATTGTGCGACTCTCTCCAGGGAGGGCTGGTGGTGAGCCTTGACATTCAATGTGAATCCTGTGGGTCAATTCATCATCTGACATCTGCAAGCTCCTCTCCTTTCAGTGGCTACTTTATCGTATGTTGACGTCTCCGTTTGAATTTGAACCTCCTATTCATCGTGGATGGTCATGGTCACTCCTCAACCTACCTTGTCTGTTCAGCACACCCCTCCCTCGCCTCGGAACTGGTTCGACTACATCGTCCCGACCCTACCACCCGTGAGGCCGTTCCTCATCGCCGTCCCTCATTCGGACGTCCAACTTTTGATCTCCGCGTTTGTCCGACATGGCTGGAACGTTTGTCGGTCCGTGCTCACCCTGTCTCGGGGATCTAGGGATGGACCGTGCGCCGTACTCACGATGGCGACATTCCCACCTCATCTTTCGCCATCGCGGTGTCATTTTCTTCCATCAGACGTTCCAGACGGGTTTCTTGGGGCATACCCGATTCATAAACTTATACCCAGATCTGTGGAGCCGTTGGTCACGATGTCAAATTGCCCTTTGGTGACAGTCTCTAGCTGAAGTGCCAAGGGTTCTAACTCGGGGGCGCTCATTGGACAATATCACACTTCGTCAATTCCCGAGTTAATGGTTGGCTCAATCTCGGTCATTTTGCCGCTCAGATGACCAGGTGAACTTTACTCAGGGAACTGGGGAAATTCCTCGAGCTGCACAGGAACTTCTTTGCGCCCCGTAGACCAGAGAATCACGCTGAGCACGCCAAGTCCGTTATCGTCTACACCGAGGTTTTACGAACATCGTCGGTATACTTTGGACCCACCAGTGACTCCAATTGAATCTATCATCGACATGTCCATTTGGTCTTACCGTACCTACCGCCACATGCACTCAACTTTTAGATATCACATATACTCCTTTTTCAGGACCAATGCGGCGAGAAATCGAGGGTTTCCATTGTTCCGACCTCAAGTTTTGTTCCTGTGTTCCTCCCACGAGGTGTAAGAATTGAGTTTAGCTCATTCCATGGTGACCGACCTCCAAACATCCCAGGCACAAATTTGCGGGCACTTCCGTTATTTAAATCGTCCCAGGTTTGAGGACTCCCCTTTCCTTCGACTGACAGCACCGTCGAGCCGCGATGATCGCTAGCCTCCGACACTACCTGGGGTCGTTTTCGACCTTCGTGGTTCTCCTCCTCACCTTTTCCCAGCTCTTCACACCCAGCCTCGCTGACGGTTATGGCATGCTTGGCGCAGGGAAATTGTTGTACAAACCCATCTGCGGCCATACCTGCCGTCGACTCATATACAACAACCCCCTCTTATGCGACGGCAATAATGCGAACACGCACGTTCACAGGCGGCATCTCCATGGAACCGCCAACCCACCCGAATGTTTTCTCAAGGATGCGGCGTTCTTGCGGACCATGGCGCTCTGCCTGGCGAAAGCATGCCCCCGTGACAACATTCCGAATTCCGTCATCGAGGAGTATTGGGAGGGCCATCTCGCTACGGGTAGTGTGGGGGACTGGAGCTTGCACCCTATCATGTCCTACCAGGAAGCGCTTATGCACGCCCAGCAAGATGTTGCAAAGGTTGGCGAAAGCAACGTTCCCTACCTCATCGAGGGAGAGCCTTTAAACGTGACAAGCTTTGTCCGCGACGAGGATCTCGTCCAGTACCACAACGCACAGACGTGGTTCGAGCGACTTGAAAGGGATCATGGGCGCAACGGGTACGTTGATATTTATCTACTAGCTCGGACAACCCTCGAGCTTACCTCGATTCTACAGAATCGCCATCGCAGTCAGCGGCGTCTTCATCCCGGTCCTCTTCTCCTTGTTCAGGTTCCTTCCCATCCATCCTCTTTGGTACAGTCGTCTGGCTGCTATCCTTGAGAAGCCATTGGTCGGTCATCGTCATCGCAGCCCAATGGTTGCCAACATTGGCATTATGCCCACCCGTGGACAGACGCTGTACATCGTCTACCTCGTTCTGACCCAAATATTCCTCGCCGTCTTCCCATTGGTATTCCTGTTCCCCAACTCCATCGCCCCCACCCGACAAAAGCACTTTTTCGTCTTGATCGGAAACCGAACAGGCGTCCTCGCCATGGCGGACTTTGTTGCTCTTTTCCTCTTTTCCTCTCGCAACAACATCCTCCTTTGGATTACGAATTGGAGTCATAGCACCTTCCTCCTCCTCCATCGTTGGATCGGCTACTGCCTCATTTTCCAGGTGTCGATCCATTCCGCCATCTACCTGGCCGCCGACTACGCGAAACACGCCACGGAGAGTCAACAGCCTTATTGGATTTGGGGTATCGTTGGTACCTTGGCCTTCGTCATCCTCTGGCCCGCCTCCATCCTCCCCGTCCGTCAGAAAGTGTACGAAATATTCCTGCTCTCCCACCAAATCCTCACCGCCCTCGGCCTCGTTGCGACTTTCTTCCACATTTACAAACTCTTCACGTACAATTGGGGTTACGAGATTTGGGTGTACATCAGCGGAGCCATCTGGTTCCTCGATCGCTTCCTCCGCCTGCTTCGTATGGTCGCTACGGGCTACCGCACCGCCGTCGTCACCGCAGTAGACCCTGATTCCGAGTATTTGAAGGTCGAGATTGACGGAGTCGTCGCACACGGTCACGTATATCTCTACTTCCCCACCCTTTCCTGGCGAGTCTGGGAGAACCACCCATACTCTGTTTTGTCAACATTCACTGGTGCCACCCACAGATCCAAGGCCGCTGCCATCGAAGGTCATGGCGACCCGGAGAAGACGAGTTCCTCTGGTTCGGCGTCGGAGCTTTCAAGTGGTGGCTCCTCCCCGTCCTCTGTTCCTGGTCGGCCAAAGCTCACCATCCTCCTGCGTCCGATGAACGGTCTTACAAGGGTCCTCGCTACTCGGTTGGGTCAACAGAAGCTTCTTTCCCTCCCCGTCATCATCGAGGGGCCGTACCACGCCAACCCAGCCATCCGCAACCTCCAATCGTGCTCGACCCTCCTGTGCATCGCTGGTGGAGTCGGTATCACACCTGTCATCCCTATTATCAAGTCCTTCGAGGGTGTTAAGACGAGGCTTGCGTGGGGTGTCCGTACTGAGTGGCTCCTGCGCTCTGTGGACGACGAGATTAAGGATTTGGTCAAGAGGGGCGTGAAGGTCGAGACGAGGATCAGCGGGGACACGAACGGAAGGTTCGATGTTGGTGATATCGTTAGGCAGGAGTTGTTGCAATCGGAGGATGAAGGCGATTTGGGTGTCGTCGTGTGTGGGCCCAACGGTATGGCGGATGAAGTTAGGATGGTGATCTCAGAGCTTGGCCCGAAGGCGAAGAGGGGTGTGCTCTTCATTGATGAGGCATTCAGTTGGTAAATGAAGCCTGTTTAACGAGCTTCCTACTTTACGGCCTCCCGAGCTCTTCTCGAGCTTCGTTCCTTCTTACCTATGCCTAATCCTTTGTGAATATCTCTGTACATGATTTGACGCTGTTATGATTGAACGACGTCCGACCTGGACTCAACTATCAATGGATATTAGATAAAGAACCACGCCAGAAATGAGAGGCTGACAGATGCGGCATCGTCGACCCAGCAATCTGAACTGGCGTTCCACAACTTGCATCAGGAAACCAACAAAACACTTTCTTTCTTTTGCGCTTTTCCCGGCCATTCCCCGCCAAATTTGGCCTGAGTTTTTGCTGAAACCGGCGTCGACTTATCAGCTTTCCAACACTTCTAGCCCTTTTCTACCTTTTTTTCGCTTGACAGCGTGTATGATTTGCAGCCGGCCAAGTAGGAGGGAAAGCGGCTGTTCCTGATCGGGACCTGGAGTCGTTCCTATCCGACAAGCCCTCTGAAATCCCCAGTGATCTCCGCTATTCTTGCCCAACCAATAGGCCAACTTCGTCAGAGTTAATACCATCCCGTCCTCCTCTTCGACATCCTCTAACCGAAGCTCATCCTCTTCGGGCATCACGGTCCTCCAGAACAATATCGTCCACTGCTGTTGGGTACCAGCTGAGACGGTTTGAAGAGCCGAACAATTGTTTGTCTCTGATCATTGATCGTTCTAGCCTGGGGTTGCGTTCGACGATTGCGGTGTAGCAAAGGGGCCGGCAGGTCTGAGAGTTGCTCGAGACAGGTCATGCTGAATGCTGACTGGGAATTAAAGGCGGAATTTGCGAAGGAAGTTTACGTTTTCACAGCCTGGACATACTCGAGAAATGGCAAGTGGAAAGGTGTCGTCGCCGGATGGATTGTCCTTTCTTAGCTTGGAGGCGGGGATCGAGTCTGCAGAGCGGAGAGAGCGAGTTGAATGCGATTAATAAGGTGGGAAGGAATTCCTGCAAGCATTGAGAAGTCCAACAGGGAAAAGGACTCCTGGAGGGAAAGGATTGCCCGGATATAAAGTCGGAAGATTTCCTGGGCATCCGAAAGAATGGAACAGGCGCTTTAGGGCATTACAATACAGCGCCCCAAGCCCATCAGCACCACCAGCTTGACGTCTACTACCGACAATTTCTGCGAGGATGTTATAGGGTGGGGACTCGCCGAACGCATGTGAAAGCAATGTGATCACAGCCGAGGCCCGCACAGGCAGACCTCCTTCGAAATATGTTCAACTTGTCTGGCGGCTACCACTATTGGTGGTTCACATCTCTTCAATGGTGCACCGCTCAATTAGAAGGGAGTGAGAATTCTACTGTTGCTAGACTTGAAATTTCTACAAGAGCGATGCCACTTTGTCTTGCGGCTGTCAGCAACAATCCGAATCATCGTCCTGATGTACTGAGTCTCACTGCCTTTCAACAAGTGTCCTGTCCATTGCTTCTGCATCGACACTGTCATTACTGCTCCGGTTAATCTTTGATCAGAACTAGCTGTAGTGATACTCCTATCAGGGATGCATGCAATCCATCCATACGCATCGGCCATGAGCTTGTTTCTTTGGGAGCCATGGCCCTGGGGCTGTCGTACTCACTTTGGAAGTCCCTGCAAAAGCAATGCGGACCTGAATTCACATCATTGTTCTACCTGGTTGGAAACTGTTCTGCTACGAGCCGATTTCTGGTCAACATTTCTCTGAGGTTCTTTCCTATGCATGGCGTTCACACAATTGCACTTGAATTCCAATAAAGATGACACCTTCAAGTTAATCCTGGAAGCATATCTAAGGAAGTATCGCTAAGGAGTCGAAGCGTGATTTGGTTGCAATTTGACTGGGTTGTCGGGGTTTGGTGTTGTATACTGAAGTCGATTTCCGAAGAATAGGGAAGAACATGGCTTCCACGCGGGTGTATTTACATTACAACGAGCAACTTGTGACCTTAAAGTTGATTTTCGAAGCATCCTCAAGTCGGAAGCGAAGTGTGATATTGACTTGAATTTGACTGATTCGCCCTTGGCGTGTCATATTCGACCCGACTTCGCCACAATCGTCCGGCGCTCATCCTCATTGGCAAGATCTCTTTCACGAAAACACTGCTTGCATTCAGTGTTTCCCCAGGGACAGGAAAAACAGAGACTCCTGCATCTAGCATAGGTCATGCGGTGCGTTTCATAGAAGCAAGAGGAGATATGGTGGAGGTTGCTTGATACTTTTGTACTCAATAGAGAACATATTTCCCCGATAAATGGCAGTCGATAGCAGTATAAAGAACTATTGTAATTTCCGTAAAGTATCCACCTCCAAACCAGAAGCCCCTCGACTCCAAGCATCCTTGCAAATACTACTCACAACGATGAACTTGAAGCTTACCTCTGTCGTCTTGACAGTCATTGCCGCTGTCGCTGCAGTTGAGGCAATCCCTGTTGCCAATCGTGGTATGTACCATCACTCTACCAATCTAGTAGCCTATCCTGATGTCTGCATTTCCGCAGTTGATCTCCCAGCTCGAGAAGCCGCTGAGCGTAAGCCATTGTCACCTTGTTTGTATGTGTATCACGTCTTAGTACTACTGGCAGTCCATGGGCCTTGCCCTCGCAGGACCCTCCATGAGTGTGACCACTGAATGGGTCCTGACGCAAGTGTCATAGGACATCCAACCACAACAGGCCTTCTGTAAACCAACCGTATTATTAACGAACCGGAATCAGAGCTATCAGAAAATTTTGTAAATTCAAAATGTGATCGTGACCGTCTGTGTCCCTACGAACAATCAATCAGTGTTTACTCCAAGGAATCACACCCCACTTGTTTTTCTACACCTGACAGTGAGTTGTACATCTCAGCATATATATGGAGCAGATATCAGGTGAAAATAAATCGATGATATATAGAAAAATATCCTTGGTCAGTCTTTTATCCTTAATTCCCACCGATGGGCCGGCCACGGTCAATTTAGACGCCCTGGCGCCAAATATCCTATCAGCCTGCCAGAGATATTCCGAAGGCCAACCATCACCGATCAAGCTCAACCCGGGCAGACCAGTACACTCCCCTTTTGTGTCCGAGAAAGGGCGTCGATTTTATACCTTTTCTTATTTCTCTTACTCATGCTTAACCTTAACTTTGAGCCGAGGTGCCTCATTAGCGTGCAGAAAAAGATATGAACAGACTGACATTCATTCCAAGCTGATGCCAAAATCTTGGGAGCGCTAAGGGAACGAACAAGTGAATCATCATCCAGAGCCATGGCAGGAACAATGGGAGGAGCTTGTGGGATCATCAACTTTCATGTATCGTGAGGTAATGTCTCGAACTGCCAACTTTTCACAGGTCCACAGTTCGAATGCGAGATTTTCATGTGAATGTGGTAATAAGTCAATTGATGGTATGTTGATTCACTTAGAAAATCAATGGAGATTTCACTGTATCATATTCCGATGCAGGTTAGGCTGCTGTTGAAGGATATTGTGCCCAATGCTCTTCATGATTCAAGGGCTCAATAAGACGCTTCAAAATGAGATGAAGACACTCTCATGGAGGTCATTGGGGAAATAATGGACTGGATCCAAGATCATGATGCTCCTCAGAATTTACTGTGTATGAAAGGGGCTGCGGTTCGGGGAAATCTGCACTGCAGCAAACTATTGCCGAACGTTGCAGCAAGTCAGATATCCTTCCTGCAATGTCCTTCTTTTCTTTGGCGGACCCTGCTGGAAACAGAATCTCAATCTTTTCCCGACTTCTTGGGAGAAGCCAGAAGCTTGGGTTTACACGCACCTGGAAAAGTGCTCATGCAACATATCACTGAATGCCCCGCTAGACTTCACCTCTTCAAGTGAGTGATTGTGTCCAATTTTCCTCTCCAATGCAGCACCAGGGTTGAGATTGTCAAGTGAAAAGAATCATTGCTAGAGCTCTCGAGTACGGGAAATCAAATGTCACCTTTATACCATGACCAATTGGATGAAACCTATTCATTCAAGGTCGCAATTGTAAGAGTTGCTTGCAGAGTGTAAACTTGCACAGATGTGAAGGGAAAGGGGGATTTTTGATCACACAAATCCCTTGAAATTCCAAGGATGGCTGATTTCTCCCAAAATCTTGTAGAAATTTCAACAACACCCATGGTGAGGTTTTTCACAATGAAGTAGGAGGAAAAGCTTGAATTCCAACAACTTGGTATCAGATTCAATCGCTGTACACACAGGTGTGAGATCATGATGAAGTTTGAGACAGTGTGACTCGGAGCCAACTCAGAACGACGGCCACAGCGAAGGGGACGTCTAGAATCCGCCCGCCTGAATGGCACTCTCAACTTGCCAGCTTTTGGACTCATTCTATTCCTACTGCATTACTGCATGGTCACCCTGGTACCAAAAATACATCGCTGATGATGACTCAATGACGTTTTCTTTTGCTGACCATCACAAGTAGTAAATAAGAGTAAACAAAAGTAAGGCAATTTCTGGACATCACGTTTAGATGGATTCACTATCACCACCATCTCATCCCTTCTCCACCCATTGACCCCTGCAGCATCGCATCCTCCCTTCATCTTGAAATTGGCCCTGCCAGACCCTATGTGGTTTCCAGTCTAACACCCTGGCCATCCCCTTGCTATCAATGCTCAGCTAGGAGGTGGGGCAATTGTACGTTTCTCAACAGAGGACAAGTACTGAGTCTTGACGTTTGACACCAAAGTTGCGGGTTAACTCATGATCTGTAGGCCCTCTTTCTGTCCTCTCCATGACTGTGTTCTTCTTTCCCTGGATGCTGAGCATATGTCTGTGATACCATTGGGACCCCTGGGACATTGTGGATGGCTTTGGATTCATTCAATTTTTGACACTTTCTGGTCACCCCAAATTCCTCTCCTTGGAACTGCTTATACTGCACTGTCTCGACCTGCCTCCATGCAACGCCTGACTCCCTTTGGACATCTAACCCATGATCTCCAATTTTGTCCAACATCACTGCTGCCCGCTGGTCCGTGCTGACTGTTTCTGAGGTGGACAGTGCAGCTTGCATCAGACGTTCCAGACAGACTCCTAGGGCTAGCCCTGTTCATTAAATTGGATCCAAAGCTACGGAGCTGCTTGTCACGATGCCAGGTTGCATTTTGGTGAGAGCCCGCTTGTCGTTCCTATTTGATGGGGCTAGGCTACCTCTCACCAACTTGGGGGTGCCCTTTGGGCGATATCACACTTATCAATTCCTGAGTCAATAGTTGGCACAGTATCAATGGTCAGATGACCGAGTAGACACCATTCAAGGCACTGGAAGTATTCCTCAAGCTACACAGGTACTTCCCTGCCTCCCAAGATTACTCCCAGAATACTTCAAGCATGAGAGAAGAAAACACTTGGAACTGTGCCCCCAGCTCACACTGCACTCAACTCGGAGGGCTCATTAGTATCCACCTTGGAGGCTCCACAAAAACCATTGGTATCAGGGTCTCCAGTGATTTGAATTGAATTATCCTGTTCACGTCCATTTGGTCTTACCGTACCTGCCGCCACATTTACTCAGCTTCTTGGTATCACATATTACTCCTCCTTTTCTGGACTAATGCGGTGAGATATCAAAGATTTCCACTGTTCGGACCTTCAGTTTTGTCCCTCTTTGGCTCTCACAGAACACTTGAATTGAGTCTACCACTCCTTTTCAAATTCCTCCCAAACGTCCTCGGCACAAATTTCGGCAGTTTCTGCTATTTAATCCTGGACGCACACCGGTGATGAGATCGGTGCTGCCGAGCTCAGAACACAACACCCCAAACAACACACACAACCTAAATCACAGGCAGCGCGAAGTGAAGCGTCGCGAGAGTAAGGCCGCACGAAGTCAAGTGCGAGTAAGTGGGGGTTATAGAGTGAATTAAGAATACGTGGTATCCAAGTTCTCTCTTATTAAACTTCCACAAAATACTAAGGTACCCTGATGTACACCTAGTTAGAGTTCCCAAGTCTTAAAGTAGTCAATCCTTATGACTGGTTGAGTTCCTAAGTTCCAAGTTGCAAGATAG
>SDEE01001108.1:0-12968 GCA_004126415.1 Candolleomyces aberdarensis | reverse complement strand
GGATCATCACCTTTCTCCACCTTTGATCTTTTTCTTCAAGGCAAGCAGCAATGCCTTTGTGCAATTCATCTACGATGACAAAGGGTTGGTGGCATTGAACTTTCTTTCTATCCTGCCAGCTAAATACCTGCTTTCCAGCTCGCGACTCATCCAACCCAGTCAACCCCGCTGGCCAGCCATGCCCAAGGATAATCGCCGGGTTCTTCCCCCCACTCCCAGCTCCCCTTACTCCGAAGCGCACCTTCGCCGCTCTGAACGCCTGCGAAGGACTGCGGATACCTCAAACCCACCAGACCCGACTTCAGCGTTCCCTTTCCCGGCGGCAGGACCGTCAACCTACCCTGTGACTCCATCCACACCACACCGGCTGCAACATGCGCGGGAGCCTTTCACACCTTCCTCTGCAGGACCATCCACCTCATCTCGGGTTTCGGCTGTCTGGGAGCCCCTTACGCCCGCAACGCCTCCCATTTCAAGGACCTATTCTCGTGCTTCGAGGAACGGGCACCGCGATCAGGTTCGGCAGCCCTCCGTCGAGTCCGTTTCATCTACTGCGTCCACCGAGTCGGACTATCTCCCCACTCCTCTCGAGGTTCTGCAGCAACTGCCTTCAGCACCACAGAACCTTGCACCAGACGCAACCGTTATTCGGGAGGTACGTGCCAGAACCCTGCCTCTATGGTATCCTCTGATCGTCGCGTTTTTCAGGTCTGCGAGACCGTTGAGCTGTGTGGCACTTGCAAAATTTGCTTCCAACCTATGGCACGCCCGTATATGTGCGTGATTACCTTCTGATTTTCCTCGCTGCCTCGCAACTAACGGTTGATCCCTTAGCACACCCTGTGGTCACGGTTTCTGTGGTGTTTGCCTTCGTGATACGTTTCGTGCCCACCTTCAGCGGAAGCTTGCGACCCTACTCACCAAGGACCACGACCTCCGATTCGCTCACGAGACCCGCGAATGCCAGCTTATCCCGACCTCCGATTTCGATCAGCCTATCCTCGTCCGTGCTCTAAAGGACCACGGGTGTGACCCTTCTAAGGTCTTCACCTATGACTGTCCAGAATGCCGCGTCTCTATTACGACGGAACCTGTCGTCAACTATCCCCTTCTCCATATGTTGGAGTCTCAGCGAAGGGTCTTGAAGGGTCGTGTCAATATGGACGGTCTCTCGGGGGGGAAGGATCCTATTTATCTATTTCAAGGTTTATTTTGGAACTAGTATGCCTTACCTTCTGCCTCCTCGATTTTCCCAGCTTGAGCTATTCATTTCGACTGCGAGACTTGTGAATTGAGTGTAACTATCGGTGTTAGATACTCATATATCCTAGTTGAATAAATCTACATTTGTACAATCTACATTTATACCTACTGGCTGAGGCGTAATATTCCCCACCTCTTCTAGTTTTGATGCTTCACCGGCGACTCGCGATGGCGCGGTATTCGCCAGAAAGTGTATGGTTATCAATTCGAAATTAATTTTGGTCTTTGAATGGCCGACTCTAACCAGTGACAGTTCTCGATAGGAAGCTCAACTCGAGCCCCTTCTGCAGTAAACACCTAATCCCAAGAACGCTGATAGATTTCCTGGAAGACCGCCAAAATTATATATAAGTACATACCATCTGGACTGTCCAGCTCTTTCGAATTACAAACGACCTCGGTTTATTCGGTCTATTTCAAAGGAGACTAGCAACTGTTTGTTTTCCAAAGTTTCTGCTCCTTCTCGGTCAAAGAATGGGCGACACTCTGAAATATCTATAGTACCGTAAAACGTCCTATCGTTTCCATCCTTGTCCGTCTGAGACCGCCCGGCTCGCTGCAAATATATCTTGCAGACTTGCATCCAAGGTACACTGCGCGACAAGGTAAAGATGTCATGCCTGAGGGAATGGAAATTAGTCGCTGGCAGTCACGGACCTGGAAGATGCGCTTACCTTGCTCAGAGGGATGGCCAAAATACAGTCATCGTAAATGCGGAAATCTGACGGTTGTCGAACTTCTGTTGCGAGATGGCAATTGATATTGACGAAAGGAATGAGAAGTTTCTCGGATTCGATCTCATTGTAGAATAAGTGGCCAGAGACACAGGAGTATTCCCGATAGAGATCCCCCTTTTCGTGCTTTGGGAGGAGGGGCTTATACATGCCGACAACTGCAAAGGTCTGGGTAATGTCGCAACCGTTAGACTTCCGGGTATGAGAGAATATCTGAAGGATAACACCAGCGCGCCACTCGCTGACAAGGTCCTGCTGAAAAGAGACGTGGCTATCTTTCACACTAATATCGTGAGTCGTGAAGTTAACCCCGAACCGGCGAACCGTCGTTCTGAAGTAGGCACGGGAGGGGCAATCTGTGCAGTCTGGATCAGCGTCTTGAAGCCACGTTTTGAGAGCGTTGTGGTAACTAGGAAGAAGCTCGGTCAACTGTGACTCGTCCAAAGAATTGAGGTCCGTAAGTTGGAATTTCTCGTCGTCGAGTGATGATAAGGCGATCTCGGGTTTCAAATCCTTCCTGTAGCGTCTGTTGAACTCTTCAATCAAAGGTACTAATTCCTGCGGTAGAAGGGCTTGATCCGTGTAGAATAACCGGAGGCGNTGTGCTGCACAGAATACGTTGAATATCGTCCTTTCCAAATCGCCTGGCGACGTACATGTGAGCATCGCACCATTTTCCTTTCACAAAGATTAGCTCACCGAATCGCTGGTTCGTTGGAATGGCTTGGAGCAGGTGGTTGTATCTCTCGTAGACGAAACAGCGCCAGGCATGAGTTGGGCCAAAATTACGAAGCTGCTCACCGAAATGCAGAGCGAGGTGTTGGTACGGAGTGATATTGATGCCAGGGTAGAGTTGGCGTAACGAAGCGAGATAGGCATGCATATGGTGTTCGTAATTCTTGATAAGGCGCTCATTGATGTTGTACGTCGAGGCTAGCTTGACGGCAGTGACGAGATGCATAAAGTTTTGCAGCCTCAATTGCTTGATTGACCCCTCTGGTTCGTTTCCCCATAGGCGAATCAGGGTTACAGGGAGATTCACCGTGCAAAACGTGCGCCATTGAGCGGCAGTCAACTTCCCCCCCTTCTTTTCACCGGGGTGATGAGGGCTATTCGTGACCCACGAAGGAAGATTGAGCTGTCGGATGTCCCGTCGAACTTCTCTGAGAGTGTCACGCCCCAGAACTGCTGGCTTGGGTGTGGGTACTCGTACTGTCTGAAGCTTCCCTGATTGATCAACAATCCCGAGACGATGGCGCTAGCGAAGCGAAAGAAAGCGTTGATCAGTATGTGGCTCAATCATTTGAAGTGAGGGATGAAATACCTCTCCTTGAATCTGTTGGCGAAGATGATCGGTCGACCAGGTTTCGATCTCTTCGTCGCTTGGCGGACGAGAAAGCGATGGGCGTACCAATGACTTGAAGATCAGCTGAAGGTCACGAGATGGGAGGCCGGTCATCATTGTCTTGTTCGCGTTCCAGAAGTAATAGTGGGTATCCCCGCCCTTGCTGAGGATGAGGGATGGAACGGACGCGGAAGCGGTTATCTCAGGTGAAGGAGGCAAAAGACTGTCTTCTTCCTCATCCAGCACGATTCTCCCATCGGTCTTGAACCATCCTTGGTGAATACGCTGCGAGTATGAAGAATCAGGCGATCAATGACACAGGCAAAAGAGAGAACTTAGGCTACTCACATATTCTAACAACCGAGTCGCGAGCTCGTTTGAGTTGCCTTCTGTTGACAAGTCCTCCTGCTCCCGGCATAGTTCTTGCAGAACCGGAATGGAAAGCCCTTTGAACATTTCCTTCGACCCGTACCGGAGGACATAGTTTCCATGTTGCATTTCCATCTCTGTCGGAAGGTCAGGATCTGATGCCTGATCATCACCCCTTTTCACGTCCATCCCCCAGATCTCGCGAATGTGGGTTTGGAAGATACGAAGGTAGAATGCGTGCATCGAATCAATCATCGTAAAAAGGGAAGGGTTCCAGTATGGGAGTCGAAGCATTTCGGACCACCTAATACCAGTCGTCCTGAGGATTTTCTCCCGAGACGACTTGGTTTTGGCTTGTCTCCACAGTGCGGCATGCTTCCGATGGTCTTGGAACGTCCTTCGCTCCCATTCAGAGACATTCAGATTGTTGATATGTTTTCGTTCCAGCTTGCAAATCGAGCAGAAAGATGTCGAGTTATGATGGCCAAAGCCGCTCATCTGCCGTGCCGCAGGGAGGTCACAGATGAGAGGGCCGATTGCGCACCGAACTCGGATTCCGTCTGGGCGAAGATGAGTTCTTGAAAGGTATACCCCGCTTCTCCATAGTACGAGAAAATCGTCCATGAGGGGTCGGAGGAGGTAGTTAATCTCGTCCTTGGAGGGTGATCCGGGACCAGGCACGATCCCAACGAGGTATACGTTCTCCGGATTGTGACGTATGGCTGGTGGAAGATTGAGACAGACCATGTAGATCGCCCCGACAGTGACTACCTTCCCTGATATGTGATTGCCGTATGGGTTAAAGCCGTCCATGTTGAGACTGAAGACGAGACGACTCTCCCCAGGAGGAGCCTTCGTGAAGCGATTGCCATCCATGAATTTGAAGTCACGCAAAACGGGAGCCCCCCAAATATCCCAAACACCATCCGCCCCTGCTGGAGATTCGACCGGATCGCGATAGAGATAATCCCGCAAATCGGACCTGGAAAACAGCCGTGATAGGTATTCCTTGGGCGTCTGAGAGAGATATTCCCGGACTGGAACCTGGGATAAACCGTGCTTCGTATTTTGCTCTCGACGAAGCGGCGCGCTACACACTCCATCCAATCTGACGTTTGTACAGGTTTCTGGGTATCGGGAGGGGTTGTTTGGATCGATCCAGTACAAGCAGTAACATTTCGCGCAGCAAACGTAAGTGGAAGGCTGGGGATGAAGGTCCAAAAGGTTAAGGATTGATCTTGGAGTCCTCAGAATGTTGTTGTAGATGCTTGGGGAAAGAATGCTTGAAGATTTCCGGGCAACGAACCCAACGAGGACGGCAATGCTTCCCAGCAATAAAGTACAGTCTTCGATTGAAGCCCCCGACAGCAAATGGAGAGTTGAAACCATCAAATAAATGCCCAGCACGCTGGGAGCCAGCAGCCTGATTTCGTTCCTGAAAAATCTTGCTATACCCCTGGGTCAGACTGGCTCAATCGTTCGGACGACGCACTTACATGTGTCAACAAAGTTCACTTCTCTTCCAGCGGAATACTGTCGCATCCACGCCTCGAACAGCGTCTCTCTTAGCAGAGATTGATATTGTTCCGCATTTCGAAGAAGGACAGTGCTTCGGAGGCGAACCTTTGCAAGCCTGCTACCAGTCTTGCTCTGTGCAAAGTGTCGTATTCGGTTTAATCTGTCGGAATACCCAATGATGACAGAGTTGGAGGGAATATTGGGGTCCAAAGCACAAATGCTCTTGAATGACGGCGATTCTGAGTCTTTTGGGGGCGAAGTCTTATGAAGATGAGGTGGGTGGAGGAAGTAGACATATGTCGATCCGACGACCTCATCTGGGTGGCGGAGTTCGCGCAGAAGGCGGCCAAGATGCTCAAGGTCACTCGATCCATCGTCAAAGTCTTGGTCCTCGGGGGCCTGAGTTCGTGGACGGATCGAAGGTCGTGTCACTGACCCGGGAGGGGACGGGGACCGGGGGCGCTTCTTCTTCGCTAACAAGGGGCCAGAGTGGTTATTTTGTTGTGGCTTGGATTCTGGCTTCTGTGAGCTGGTAGAGTTGCAGTAGTCTTGGTATATTTCCTCGAGCTTTCTCGACGCGAGAGCCTGGTTCCTGAGCTGACGACGGTGATTTTCCCACTCGCCGAGCGTGAACCAGCGACCATGGCCGAGATGGTGAGTCACAGGGTGAGGCGAGGGGTTTTCTATGCACTCGAGGCACTCGCAGTAATGAAGAGAGTCGTTCCGTTCAATCCTATTGAGGCTAGGCATGCGATGAGTTGCAGTGGATGATGGACAAACTTGAACCTGGCCACTGCCACTCCAGTGCTACCTCATAACGTCCGAATCGAATCACGCGCAAACCCGGTGCTATTTAATGTGAATATGATACAGCGTTAACGAATCAACGAATGGAAGTGTGCATCGGAGGATAGACGGTATAATGGGGTGAGACTGCAATGCGATAGAAACTACTCTGACTGTTTCCCCTTCCCTTTCTTCTGTCCATACTTCCTCTTACGAAACGTATTATACACAACCCAAGAAGGAACGCCTGTTGAGGAGACAGTGAAGAGGTATTTTCCGTGAGGGAATTCGACTTCTTCGCCAAACTGGACCGGCTCCCAACGACATTCTTCTCCATCCCCAAGCCTCCGCCAACTTTGAACATGAGACGAGGACGTGTCTACGTGAGTGTATAAGGTGCCGCTGTTGATCTGCATGGCCGAGGGATGAGGGGGAGGAGAGAGTAGTCGGGTGTCGCTTGTTGACGTGAAATAATAGAACGTATGGTCCTTTCCATAAAAACGCTTGTCCAGGAGGAGTTCGTATGGAGAACCAATCTGGAGACACGGAAAGCCATGAATCATCAGCTAGACATGAATCAATTACGAATAGACTTACATCTCCACGTCCGCCAAGGATATCACCAGAAGCACTGGACTGGGGAGTGGACACTGAAGAATGTGGCAAAGTGGATGAGAGTGTATTAGTCACGCCTGCGCAACCGGTCGAGGCTGAAGTCTTGATATTATTGTTTCCAACACCACCGTCATCGTGACCGATCATGTCAAGTTCATCCTCATATCCATTCGACGAGCAAGGAAAAATGATCGTCTGTGGCTCGTCGAGGTCGTGCTCGAGGAAAACTCGGGCGCTAAATTGGCGACGAGCCCGGCGATTTGAGCTGGAGGGCGATGTTTTTGGCCACCTGGGCATGCTGAAGAGAATAAATCGAGTGGGTAAGGGAAGGAATGGATTATAATCTGAGAGTGAGAGAAGGAGGGACGGGGAAGAAAAGCGAACAGCACTGACAAATGTGCCGCCTTCAATTCGACCTCACGACCATTGCCACTGGCAGGGCAAACCAGAGAGAATGAGACTTCATTGTTAGTTCAAAAGTGGCGACGACAAAGGGTGTATCTGAGAAACATTGCTGGCCAGAGCAAAGAGGTGGTCATGGACGAGGACGAGGAAAGGATGTGGTTTAGGAACACTGCCACACCACCCGCGTCATTGCCACGCGGCGCAGTTGGCCTGGATCGGCCCGATTGTGTCTTTGTTTCCTCCCACTTCCGAGTCCGTGTCTTTATGTCTCTTCCTGCCGTTTCGATTCCATCTGCGTCTCTGGGAGACGGCAGCGAGGTATATAAGCACTTACTGAACGCCACCTACCTTCCTCACCTTACCTTTCCGCACCTTCACACTCACCACGACCGACCCAACCACGACCGCTTTTCGTATCCCAAGAATGACCGAACATGTCCTTGGCGGCTTCTGGTATGTTTCTCCATGCATGCTCCTTTGCTCCTCACTTATACATCCCTTCATTCAGGACCATGCATGTTCCCGCGCAACACGCCGTTGGCTACGTTCCTGAACATCGTGTTACCCTCACTAGGGCGTGCATTGCGCTCGAGCTCCCTGAGGGTGAAGACCCCGTCCGAGGCAGCTTGAAGTTTGGCTACAGTGGCGCGAATGACGAGGAATACGAGGCCACGATTGCTATCTTTATTAATAGTCTGGTGGGTTATTTTCCATGCCTCCACTGCGTTTCTCTTAATCTGATCATCACCTACGCTCCAGGCTGAGAATCACAACTTCGTTAGCTTCCACCTTGAGCCGAATAAGTCGTACACGTTCGAGTGCGATTACTAGTATGTGCACACCTCTACATGGATACTCTTTGTTGCTGACCGCTGACCCGTTCTGCAGCAATATCGACCTGATCGGCTACTATAGCGAGAGGATTGAAGCACCTCCGGCTGCAACCAAGACCAAGGCTAGGGCGTCCAGTGCTGTGCCTGCGACCAAGGCTCCAGCCAATAGGGGTGACTCATCCTCAGGCACCCAGACTAGGAAGAGCACTCCGTCGAACGCGTCCAAACCAGCGGATAAGAAGCACAAGCGTAACTCGGCTCCTCCCGCTGCCAGCACCCGCGTTACGCGTCGAAGAAGTCGAAGTCTCCAGACCGTCTCGGAGAAAGGAGAAGAGGCTGCATCCCAGGCCGATGGCAGTGAGAATGACGATGACGATGACGACGACGACGACGGCGGCGGCGAAGGCGACGAGGAAGGGGTGGTGGCGGAAGGGGAGGCGGAGGTCGAGGTCGAGGTCGAGGAGCCTCGGAGACGCAGGAAGAAGTCTGTTGTCGAGGAGCCTCAGGCACGCAAGAAGAAGAGTATCGTTCTCGGCACAGTCAATAAGGGCAAGGCCAGGGCCAAGTGACGGTTTTTCTGCGTGTACGTATCTACACATGTCGATTCTTTCAGAAATTCTTGTTTTGTTTCTTGTTTCTTTCCCTGCCCCGTCTCCATCCGATAAACTTGCTTCGCCGTTATCATTGGATTGGATTGTATACTCAACATCCTTACGTCCTTGATCATCTTTACTTAACATACAATATTCTAAATGCCAAATCTTGATATCTCTCCCCACATTTAAGTCCGAGCTACGAACTATAGTATAGGTCCGTGCTTTCGACAAAATTTCGCGAGACTTCGGTGGCTCAGCGCTCATGGCGTCGGTTGCCGAGTGTTTGCCCGCACCGACGCTGATGCGTAACTGATATCGACGTAATTCAGGGGAGTACGGTGATTGCAACCACAGTGCCTTTCCACCACTACGAGTTACCCTTTCAATTAAAAGGGAGCTACAACTAGGTGCGTTGATATCATTCCCTTCTTTCTCTATTCTAAAGGGCACTAGCAATCGATGTCCGATTTCGAGGGACAAAGAACAGTGGCCGGCATGTGGACAGAGACAAAGAACAGCAGGATGCCAACTTTCATGCCCCAAGTCGTCCGCACACCCTTGCTCTAATTCTCTCCCGACTCCAACCTCACTGCTACATCCGACTTCTCTCAGCACTCACAGCAGATGCCGATCCCAGCTTCGTCTTCTCGATATAAAAATAGCGTGAGCCTCCGAGTCTTTTCTGCTTTCACCGCGAATGCTTAGCTGAAAGGGAAACTCCAGCTCGTTGCAGAAGCCCTTCGTGGTTCCGTTGCTGCCATCGATTCCCTCTCCCAATACATCGACTCGTCCCGGGACTATGACGTCGACCTTTGCGTCCGTCTGCTACCTCTAATCAACGCTCGTCGCATCCCGTCGAGTGCGGCTTACAACACCGTCGCTTTCGCCAACGACACCAACAATCCTCTGCTCTGCGCCTCCTCAACTTTTACTGTCATCACGGCAGTTTGCCATGGCGTCATGAACGGCCATCCTTCGAAGCCGAAAATGACTAGATTTTTGAAAGAGAACCTGGGTTCCGTCTACCAGTGGATTGAATTCCTGGTTGCCAAACGTATCCTCTTCGGTACCTCCGCCTCATTGATAGCGATGATAGCCTCGATGGATAACCAACTACTCCTCGACATCATGAGCTCATCCCGAGCGTTTGAACTCACCGTCTCAATTTGGAGCCGCGAAGACGACAGTGGACAATACCCCGTCTTATCGAAGCATGATGCTTGCCCTCTCCTTGGTCTTATGATGGGTTTTCTGAGGCACGAGGTGGGGAGGTCTACGTTTCTCGTCTATCTGGATGAAGCTCCTCCCAGATTCGAGAATATGGCGAAAACCCTTCGCGCTCGTGTTCAGCAGCTCGTGGTACGCTTTGGCAAGAAGGAGTTCCGATGGAATTTCGCCCTCGAACACCTTCTCAACCTTCTCAGCCTTACTCGAGACCTGTTGAGAGGACACCGCGACTGGGTGGTGATTTGCGGAAACGAGGATCTTCTCAACGTTGTCACAACCAGCCTGAGTGCGTTTTCTGCGGCGGAGGAAAGTTTGGATTGCTGGAAACTCGTCTTAGAGGCTCTCGGATGGGTTTGCAAGCTCACCTTTGAGCCCCTGCTTGGGACGTATCCTGCCTTACTGAAGGTGGCGGCCATTACCAAGGGAGGGGCCTTACGCCTCCTCATTGAATGTGCCCTACGCTTCGAAAGCACCACCGACGAATACAACACTACCTCCCTCTTCATCAGAAACATCTCCGCCTACGCTTTCTACCACGAGGTCCGTCCAGCCTTGATGCAGGCAACCTCCGACCTCATGGGCAGGATGGAACGCCTCAAGAGGACAGCTGATGGCGAGAGGTTGTGGCAAATTGTGGTCACTCCTGTGGGCCACGCAACCAGCATACACGATGATCTTATATTCAACGGTCCAAGGCGATTTTGCGACGCATTAAATGTACGGTTTTCTCTCATTCCTTTGTGTCTTCTCACTCAAACTCGTTCTGCATAGCATGTTTCCTGTAGCGGGGAGAAAGGGGCTTCGAGGCAGTGTTCAAACTGTCATTCCGTTGTGTATTGCTCCAGCGGGTGCCAAAGGCTCGATTGGGAACAGTTCCACCGGCACGAATGCAAGCAACTCGCTCTCACCTGGGGTAGGCGGCATCTTGGGGGGTGGATCTCTCCTATGAACAGATCCTACATCCTCGCTATGATTGAGGATATCTGCTACACCAAGGCTGACGATGCCGAGATGATCCGCCATTTGAGACGCCTCGGGCAACCTGCGAACACGCTGATTCATTTTCTCAACTGTATTTCGGTGCCTGCGTCATTCGACCTCATGTCGTTCACGACATACAGGAAACGTCAACACGGAGCGCCTGCGCATCTCGAGGAACGTCTCAATGCATATCTTTCTCAGGCCTTGAGGACCTCCGACGTCTACCTTGCTGAAGCCTTGTTCCCTTACGGTGGGGCCATAGCCCACTTCCTCGTCAGGATGTCCAAAGGACACGACGGCCAGTATTATGCCATCGGTTCGATTCCTTGGATCAAGTGAGTGCTCTTCATTTCTTCAGATGATTTCCATATAGTAACGCCACGCTACAGCGAGATCTATTCCATTCCTTATCAAGAAAGATATGATTAGATGAAATTTGTGCACATGAATGTATCTCATACTGTACATTGTATATTATATGATAGATATTACTGGGCCCAACTTGAACAAATTGTGCCTCGAGCTTCGTAGGCAAACTTCGACGCATTGTGCTTCGGGCCTACGAGGCTTTGGTTGAACTCGGACGTGCGCATCGCGCCTCGAGCCTTCGCTAGGTTGGACTACTTCGACAAATTCGACACACGCCATGAGCCTCAGCTAGGTTGGGCACCTTCGACAAATTCGACAACGCCACATTATATTCGACACCTCGCGCCACGAGCCTCGGCCAGGTTGGACGACTTCGACAAATTTGACAACACCATCTTATATTCGACATATCGCGCCATGAGCCTCAGCCGGGTTGGACGACTTGACAAATTTGACAGTTACACCATATAACACCTTAGAGTCGAGCTCCAATTGTTGAATTTACAATTGTTGTCAAATTGATAGCAGGGTGAATTGACGTCGAGCTTGCGGGCTGAGTAGGACAACCCAGACCTATTGCGCCTGGGCGTCTCAGGGTTGGAAATTTTGAATCACCTGCCTTGCCATCAATCCGTTGTTCTGCGAGTTTTCGCCAGCAAACTCGGATGAATCTGAATGACCGATAGGCCCGGCGCCTATCACAACCACGATCCAAGCCCTCTCCGGTAGGCGGCAGTGGCCCATTTCTGGTCGACGGCACACATCGCGCCTCGAGCCTTCCAGCCTTATTGACAACACATTGTGCCAGCCTCATTGCCGCATTTGACCAATTCAGCGCACCGCGCATTTCCAAGTTGGACAACTTGAGCAAATTCAACAATCGCCGTTTGAGCTCGCAGACTCGTGGCGAAATCAGTGAGCAACTTCCAAGAGTAAGATTTCCGAAAATTCCAAATTTATTGAGCCAATTGCAATAATTATAAGTATTACCTGTGAGTCTGGTTGGAATTGAGGCCGAGTCTGCGATGTTGCCGACGATAAAACGACACGGTAGGTACTTTGTCGCCTAAGGAGTCACTGGTTAGAGTCGGCCATTCAATGTGACTGGTGGATCCGACTTGAGTTTGTCATAGACGCCAGAGGTTGGGGACGGACCAGCAAATCACTTTCAAACTCCGTTCCGCCTCTGCCGCTTCGCGCTCACACTCCGATAACAATTGAAAGCCCGCTTACAGACATTGCTTTGGAACGTCCTTGGAGTGTTGCTCTTGAGCTTTTCAATGCCCTGGTGTGGATAAAAGGCAGTCAATGGGTAGATATAAGTTTCAATGACACAAATAAACAATCTGGCCAGATCTGACACATGGCTTTACTGTGATCTGAGAAAAAACATGGAAAAAACATGATAAAAACATGCATTGAGATGAGATCTCCATGTTTTGTTGGAAATCAAGGTAGAGATGTATGTGAGTACTGCTTAGATGCATTATGTTGGAGATGCATGAGTTCTGTATACTTTTTGGGCATCTTTGGGATGTGTTGCCACGAAATATGATGAAAACATGCTGGAAACATGCTGGAAACACACAGTCCACTATGATACTTGAGTGTTTTGCTAAAAAAACATTGTAAGTACATGTATTGTACGGATTATTCCTACTGGGGTACGTAAATTCAGGAGAATTTTTGAGTGTTTCTTGCAAAAATATACCCACACACATGTTTTGGCAATATTTCTCACAGAAACATGCAAAAAGAAATCCCAATGATTATTGCATTTTTTTTACATCTTTTGTTTAATTACATGGTCGCCGTCACCTTGTGCGAGCATTACGATTCCCGACTCACAACTCGTGGTACGCTCTTTCTGACGTCCGGTCCATATGTAGCGGTGATCCAGCTAAACCGCCCGAGTTTCGTGCATATC
>SDEE01001107.1:0-13023 GCA_004126415.1 Candolleomyces aberdarensis | reverse complement strand
TAGCTCCCCCTCGAACTTGCGATTGCCTGGAACGCGTTCTAGAAGCCTCCGTCACTTCGACTTAGAGCTTTTACTATACCCCTTTGCCCGCCCTCTATCTTCTTTAAGATATTTGGTGTGTTGTTTTGTGTTGGTGTTAGTGTGTGTGTTTTGTTCTATAGTCTTGTGCTTTAGAGAGCCCTAGTTCGCTACCTGCGCATCACCGGGCAACGGGTAAACGCCTGGATCATCATGGACCAGTTCTTGCTTTCCTCCTCTCTTCGTTCCTTATTTGCTTCCTTCGCTCCACAATGCCGCTTTATGGTATCCTTCTGCATTCTTTTCTGCAAACACGGACCCCGCGTCCATGGCCGTTGTTTGTTTCTCAGTCCACGGCGATGGACCAATTTGTATGACTTTGAACGTTCCATCGACCAGCCTCTCATTCACAACAGATTTTTCTCTTCTCCCCCACTCCCTCCCTATTAGCATGCCCCGGTCGCCCAACGCCCCCCCCCTCTGACACCCGTCGTTGGGCTCGTCGCCAGTTCAGGGCGCGAATTTTTCTCGACCACGATTTAGAGGAGACACAGACCATTATTTTCCCTTGCTCATCGTGCAAATATGATGATGAGGCAGAAACTCCCGACCAAGAGGACAGCAACAACGATCAGACACTCAAGCAATCGACGACCGGCTTGTCGAGCGTTGCCCCTTCCTCCTCTAGCAGGGCTTTAACGCCACCTATCGGCTCTGGCAGTGGGACTGCAGATGTGCATTTCGATTTCACTATCCCAACTGTCGATCTCAATTTTAACTGACGTGTTCTCCAGGGAGAGTGTCCATATGACCGCCTTCTCGATAAACGATTCTATGGAAAAGACCATACTTTCTACTATTTCACCTCAGCAAGTAAGATCGACATCCCGCACCCTCCCCCGCACCCTCCAGCCATGAAATTCGGGGATGACACCATATACACCCATATCAACACAACTTCATCCCATGTCCAAAGTTGGCGAAGGCTTCGAGACGGACTTGAAGATCAGTGGGAACCAGTCCAAGTCGGTGAAGAGCTCGAATTTCCCCACGGAAAGTATGTGTATACCGTCTCCCAAACTGGCGTACCATCTTGGGTCGTGTACAATACTTTTCGAAAGAAGAAGTACCTACCTAGGAAACGGAAGGGCAAGGCGCCGGAGAAATAGTAGATTTCAATCTTTGAATCACCGTCGTCCACCTTCCCAGAACACACTAGGGCAAAATTGATTGATATCCTCGCTCTTTCTTTATCTCAGTTCCGACTTCATTTCATATAGTACATGCCGTTTAATCAGTATTCAGTACTTATGTACCCAACATATATTCAACATATACTCTCTATTCATCTCGTTTTGAAAAACCGTTCCGTCCATTGAGGAGGCTTGCGCCGTATGATCCTGTTCCGGTGCTTATGTAACGCTAATGCATAGGCACTGAGTGGGCAAGGGCCTTGCTCTCACCAAGCTCTCACCGTTCCTATCCTCCTCAATACATGGCTGGTCGCAGTTTGACTGACCTTTTCTCGCTATATCATTGCGAATGTCCTGATTGCACAAGCCACTTCTCGACCCACCCCACTACAAACGTCTACGGACCCGGTCGGTGGTTCACGCGAACGGAGTGGGGTGAACACCGTCGCCAGTCGAGGAGTCAGGCTCTAGCGTCGAGGAACCTTGAGCAAATTGCTGAGGACTACCATAAATCCACAATCTCTGCGCAAAATGGCCCCATTGCAATGCCACCAGTTCCCTCAACTCTTCCATCCGGGAGGAAGTGCCGTAGGTCCACATCGCCCTCAACACCACGACCTTCGGTTCGTCCAAAACACGAATCCCCCAAATCATATCGTAATCACACTGCGGGTGATGAAGCGATCTACCAGGAACTTGGTCAGTTCGTTAATGAACTCAAGCCCCCTGAATCAGCATTGCAAGGCACCTACCTTTACTTCCTGCATCCACCACACCTTCATAAGGGCTCCCCGCCTAATCAGCCGGATTCTCCTGCATTCGATGACCTTTGCCACCTGGACTCTAATACTCCGACCAACTCTGCAGTTATTGGATATTCCGACAGATTGAACCGTGCACAACAATTTGCCCAGTGCAACACCGATCACTGGTCGACCAAGGTTCGTCTCTGAAGCGGTGTCCTACTTTGAACAACAGAAAGATATCAATTTTCATTGAGAACGATGTTGCTCAATGAATGGGTACGCCAGTACCGCGCTTCAAGGGAACTCAATTTCGTGGATACTTGTGAGTGGATCTGTTGAATGGCTCGGTCTGTACTGACTTCCTCCATAGCACGATTCTTTTGCAACAACGTGAAGCTTTTGCCTCCCGAAGTCTTGGGTATATACCTGATGGTGGTGGCACTCCATTTGTTGTCAGGCGCCTCGCTCAAGGATTGTACGCTATTGCTTGGAAGCATAGCTATTCTTGTCGGGTTTGTTGCCAAGAAGTCCTCCAGTATTCATTCACAAAGTTCATATGCGAGCATGTTGAAAACACCGCGACCGGTCCTCAACTTGCTGAATCTTCATCCCGAGCCTCGCACCTACGTATGCTGCTCCAAATGCTATGCTTTACACCCGACCAACCCAAACGAACTCAACCACTACCCCGCCAAATGCCCCAATGTGACAGTGTGAGGGCCCTGTGGTGCACCTCTGTGCCGAGAGAAAAATATCAAACACGGTGTTTCGCCAGTGCCAGTACGCGAATATCTCTCCCAGACGCCACAAGAATATCTAGCAAGACTCTTCTCAAGGCCAGATCTAAAGGATTATCTTTACCGCGATCCAGTGGAATCGTCCGTGGGGTCGGATGGCGTTTGGGACATATGGGAAGCACCGGTTCTTCGCGACTTCAAGTTCATGGATGGCACCCGATTCACGAAGCCTGTCGACAACGAGAGTCGGTTAGTTTTCAGCCTCAACATGGACGGTTTCAATCCGTACGGAAATCAAACGGCCGGTAAACTGGTCTCTGTTGGTGCCATTTACATGGTTTGCCTCAATCTTCCGCCAGCAATCCGACACAACCCAGAGAATATGTACCTCGTTGGCATCATGCCCGGTCCGAAGTCTCTGTCCAAAGACGAAATCAATCACCTTCTCCGCCCGCTCATGGATGACTTCCTCATATTATGGAGAAGCGGAGTGTACCTGTCAAGGACCCACCTTTGACCAAACAGAATTTGTGTTCGGTGTGCAATAGGTCTGCTGATCTGTGATCTTCCCGCTGCTCGCCAGATGAGTGGATTTGCCCATTATAGCTCCACATACTTCTGCTCAATTTGCATGCAAAAGAAAGAGGATATCAACAACTTGAATGCCTCCAAGTGGACGCCACGAACATTCGAGGATCATCGGAAGCATTCAAGGTTATGGCGAGAGGCGAAAACAAGGTTGGCCCGCGAGAGACTCACGAGAACATACGGCGTAAAGTGGTCTGAGCTGCTCCGACTGCCGTATTGGGATCCTTCACGCTTCACGTTGGTTGACTCAATGCATGCATTCTACCTCCGCATTTTCCTGCACCATGTCCGGGGAATTTGGGGGATGGACATTACATTCGACGAGAATGAGGAGGTTCAACAGGAACCGTTCCCAGACCATCCCACAGAGCTGGACATGAAGAAAGGAAACTACATGCTGCGATACGGGTCAATAGGGATGCTGGAAATGCTTCGTGTTCCCATCTTACAGGAGCTCTGCTGGGAACGGGACGAATTATCAACTGAGGGGAACGCGTCTGAGCTGGTGGCCCACTTGGTCAAATATGTGAGTGGCCTTTGGTAACCTCCGATGTTTCCCTCGGATTTCTTATCTTCTCCCTGTCATATCAGCGCGTTCGTCAAGGTTGGTTTACACCTGATGGAAATCTTGTACTGGAGGACGAAGACAGAGGAGCTTTGCCACCTTTGCCACAGGAACAAACTGTCCACCCTGCACCTTCTTTTCCTGTGCCACCCACTCTCGCTCTCACCCAGGGCGGTGATACAAATTTTTATTTCTGGAATGCAAGTAAAGAAATGATGGCACAGCTCAAGCCACAGGATCTTCAGCTCATCTTTAAGGCCTTGGTACTACCCACGCTCTCTCCTCAACCATCAGTCGAAGAGGCAAACACGTGGTCGGCTGACCATATGCGAAAGCTTATTCAGACAGAGGTACGCAAATTTCTTGTTTCCCATTATCTTCGAGCCTCCACATTAAAGTATTGTTTATCACCAGCGCCGGCGTCTTGGGATCACCAACATCCGGGGAGATCTTTGAACAGAGAAAGCCGCCAAACCCAAGCATGATGTTCTTGGTGGTGATACCCTCGAAGAAGTGCGGCGGGATATCGAACAGCTAAACCTCCCTTCGTGGCATCCAACTCATCCCGGTGAAAAGAAATGGGGAAAATTCACCGCCGCTCAATGGCGCACATTTTGCATTGTGAATCTCCCTGTGACGTTGATTCGTTTGTGGGGCAATGCACCAGACGGATCGGTACAGCGACTTCGACTGAACAATTTCATTCACCTGGTTACGGCCGTCAAAACAGCATCAATGTACTACCTGGACGAAGATCTCATCAAACAGTACGAATATCATATGCATGCCTATCTCACTTCTCTCCTCCAACTTTATCCTGCAACCAAGATTACGCCTTACCAACACATGTCCCTCCACTTCGGTGATCAGCTTCGTAACTTTGGGCCTGTTCATGCATGGCGGTGCTTCGTCTACGAGAGGTACAACCATCTTTTGCAAGCTATCCCAACGAATCAACGATTTGGTGAGTAATTCCCTCTGTCCTCGTCATAAATCTAAAACATTTACGTGTCCATGCAAAGGCGATCTGGAAAAAACGATTTTCAACAAGTTCTGTGGCGCGCAGTACCTTCAGATTCTGTACAAGGATAATTCCCTTCTCCCGCAAGATCTGCTGCCCCTTGTCGAGCAATTTAACAAACGATTCGACAAGAATCTACAGCCAAACGTCGCCCTGGCTTCACTCGATGATGATCATTTTCAGCTGACCGACCTCAACTCCTGGGACGAGTCCCAAATGACCGAGCTTCAACCACACTACCACGACGCTCTCAAGACCTGGATTGAAAAAGCTGACCCTGACAGCACCGATTGCCCCTCGCGCGTTTACTTCAGGACAAAAATCCGCCGATTTGCCGTTGACTTCAAGACATATGACATCAGCAGGAAGGATAGCCATGTTTCCTTTCAGTTGGATTTCGGCGGCGGATGGCACGCCGGGGTTATTCTTCAACTCTTCTCTCACACTCAAAAATCCAATGGTTCTAGCACTACTCAGACATTTGCAATTGTCGCTGCGTACAAGCACCTCCCCTCAAAGCAAGAGGACCGTGACCTTTACATGAAGCATTCCGGTATTGCTGGTCGCCTCTTTTATAACAAGATCGAACCCGACAAGTACCTCATTCCGTTTACCTATATAAACTGTCATATTGCAACGCACATTTCAACGCCCTCTCATTTCCAAATTCATGATGATTGCCTTTTAGCTATTCCGTTGAATAAGGTAAGTTTCACTCCTTTTCTTGTCCATATGAAGAAAGAATCACCATCTCATCACTCCATCTGACTTTCCGCACAGGTATGAAATATACTTCGAGGGCAGGGCAGAGCCGCCATCTAGGGTTACACCATGCATCTAAGGTTGGCCCTGGTTGGCCTCGGTGAACGGACAGATCTATGGCAAAGTAGTATGTACTGTTGTATGTAGCACAACAGGTCTTTGATATACTGGATGGTGGTATCGTTCCTAAAGCGTGGCAAGAACACTGACTGCAAGCCAGTCGTGCAGGAGAGGCGTCAGAACCCGGCACAAAACAAGGCAGAAGATCTAAACTTCGATTAGCAATGAAAGAACGAACCACATAAGTATGAATCAGGCGCACCATGGTCTGGAGGGACATATTCTGGCAAAACGAATGCACAACCTTGCTAACGTAACCTGCAAAAAGAGCCGCTCTATTGACCGAGCTCGGGTTGCGACTCATACACCCTCCCCAGGCAGAACACTGCTCCGTGAGGGCAGGGGCATCCTGGGTAGCGCAAAACTGGATCTTCTGGGTGTTTTCTGTACACTCTTTGTTAGACGCTCAGCCTGTTTCAAAGGAACAATGGCCTACGCTTGATTGCTTCAGTGGTGAACATGAAGACATCCTCTCAAACGAGTAAAATCGTCAAAGTGGTGTAGTAGCACATGAGCAAGGTGTATGTAATAAATATAGCTCTTATCGCGTAGCTAACGGGGGTGAATTTGAACTCATGATTCACATGGTATAAACGCTGTTGACTTACCGATAGATGAGGCTACGGGCCTGTTGCTTCTTGACCTTTGCTTGTTCAGGCATTGTAATTGTTGAAATTTAAACTGAGCTTGCGGAGAAGGGGTATAAGGGAGTTGTGAGCGATATCCGAGGCTTGGTGGAAGGGAAAGCGAAATTGGCAGAATGAGCCTAGCGCAGGCCTTTGAAGTGGAAGCCCTTTGTTCCAGGACAGGACGACGCTCCGATCGGTACCAATGCCTTATCTTATCACGAGAGCCTGACGGTCAAAGCCCGATTGTGCTTTGATTTTGATCAGATTTGATCGTTGCGCCCCACTGTGTTCTTTTGTTCAACCTTTTTTCATGGAGCAACCCTCACGCGATTATGCAGCCAATATCCCGATTCTTCAGTATCAACACATATATACCCTTCCAATAACCGCGGAAAACTCTGCCGCATCCCCATTGCTCCGATCTCTTGCCCTCTCACCTGATGGTCAATATCTCGGTGGAGCATTCAATCGCTATGTTACCATCTGGCGCTTGAAGGAGACTCAAGATGGCGACGAGGATAGAGGGGAAAATTGGACGGAAATATTGAACTATCGTATCGACGAACGGTCTGTCTCGGAGGAAATTACCTGTCTATCGTGGATGGCAACAGGCCATATTCTGATTGGGAGTAATATTGGGGACGTGAAGATTGTGATGCTCAACGCTGACGTGCGTAACTCACAGCTATTATGCCTAGAATTTCTCTCAATTATTTTCTTAGGATACAATTATCCAAGGGTTCCAATCGTCCGCGCTCCCCGTACAATTTGTGGCATTGGAGCAGGCAGGCAAAATGCTGGCCGTCGTTTCTGGTCCATCTAAAATAGGGATATGGCAGTGGAACGAGGCTGAGGGTGCGTTATTTCTCTGAATGCTATGAAGTGGGTTGACTTATCAAACGGTAGAATGTTGGACGAAGATGCATTCGCTTCCCTCTCCTGATGCTCGCCTTGCCAGTGATGATGTCGTCGAAGTCACATCGATCCACTGGGATCCTTCTGGAAATAATATGATGATTGTGTCATATTTAAACCACGGGATCCTGTGCGTGGTGTTGCTTATGATTAACGTAACGTGCTTATGTCGACCAGGCGATGGGATGTTGTTTCTCGAAGGTACCGGTGTTTGCTGAATCTTGATAAAGTGTATGTATCCATTCATTTTCTGCGCGATATTTGTCGCTAAATCTTTGTCGCTCAATTTTCCCTCTACTTAGGTATGGAGGGTCACTGTCCCCGGACGGTCAACACTTCGCAACACCAAATCGAAAAGGAACATTCGATATCTACAATATCTCCTCTTGGGAAAAACTTGATCGGTTCCATGACCCAGACCTTTCAGACGCTCAAAAGCATGTTGGACTGCGAACTCGCCCCGGCGTGTTTATCCATGGAGGACGTTACTTTGTTGGGGCCAGTATAGGGAAAGTAATATTTGGAACACAGCTCGCAGCATTAGGGGTCAGCGTCTTTCCCTAGGTACGCCGCCCACCATTTGTCTCTTTGACCTTCCATGGCTGAGGCGCAACGCAGGGAGAGATTTCGAAAGCTCTCATGTCACTCTTCTGACGGCTAGTGGTTTGTGTCAAAGCGTCTTACCATCCCCTAATGGATTTCGAATAGGTTAGCAACACGGATGGCGATAGACCAATCGACAGCTATCGGATTGCTGCTTGCACACAAGGCCTGAAGCAAGAGATTGAAGTGTGGAAAGCTTCAGGTCAGTCACCTGCTCGGGGTCCTCCCATAGGTTTTGAAGATTCTGATCTGGGGTGGCCAGGGAGAGGGTATATCCCGTCTGTGTCTGTGACCGAACGTTCAGAGCCCGCAACCTCCCCTGCTGCGCCATCGTCAACGTTGGTGACGGGGATGCTCATCGGTGGTCTTGCTGTACATGCAGCCAGCACTGCATACATGGGGTTTTTCTAAGCACGATATCTACTTGCACCTTCTACTTGTAAATTACAAGATCGCATCGTTCAAAATTCTATACAGCCTGCATCACGAGGATTGCTAATGGCTAATAAATATGAGAGAAATTCGGAGTATACTAAACGGTCAGGCAATTTTCTATTTCCACACTGTACGTTCGTGTCGGCGGAATGTACGGATTGTTGTGGGTCGTGGGGTCGCGGATGTGGATCGTAAAAGAAAGACTAGTGCGGCAAAACAGATAAGTACAGCGACGAGAATGCTCTTTCTCCCGGAAAATCGTATCGGAGCAGCTTGGGAGGTCGAAGGTCAAGATTATTAACCTGCACACTTGACGGTGACAAAGTAAAGGACTTACCGGTCAGCAAGAACCATAGCACCAAAGACGGAACGCAAATCGGTTCAAAAAACGCAGGCAACTGATGCAGACCGTCTCTCAATACACCAGCTGCATTTCTGGACGAGACAACTCACCAAATAAGAGGGTACGGAAAAAACAATCATCTCAATGACCGGAGCGATTACGGACTGAATATCGAGGACATATGAGCTACACTGAATACCTGCCCGCGGTGAAGGGGGCGGGTGAAGCCGTTTAGGGTTGAAGAGTTTTGCATTTGCTAACCAGTCCGTGTCAGAGTTGAGACGATGGTCAAAAGATCTTCTCCGAGAACGCCGCACGCCTGTCGTTGGAGCTTTGAAATCTGCACTTCTCGATCTAGCAAGTGATGAGGCCGCTCGGGAGAGCTCAGACGAAGTTAGGCCGCCAAGTTTCGAGAGGTCTTCAGGATTAGGCGAAACTGAGGCTTCGGAATCGGATGCGTTGGTCCGCCCATGTCTAGGTGCCACAAGATGGTTCAGTAAAGGGACTGGATGCGGAAAATCGCGTGCGTCAAACGGATATCGTCGATCATTTCTCATATCAAGTGAGGTCGGGTTGCTTGCGGAGCTGCTCGATTGGTGCAATGAGTCCTTAATTGCTGTAGACGAGAAAATGAGGCAGTCACCTTCTGCGAGCAATGGAAATCTCTTTCCCCAACCCCGGCTTGGGAGTGAGGGGTTGCACGAGGGAAACACGCCGTTTTGGTTTGGAAGAGTGAGAATCGAAGTGCTTTCTAACTTTGTCCTCTATAGCAGCGTCGATTCTATCCCATCATGCATCTGCAGTACTCCGAGCGTATTCTCTTTGCTGATGATCAAGAGCTAGGTGGGACGGATTATCAGAGCTCAATAGTTTCTTTTCGAAGGGAGAGAAGCATTCACCACTCTTAAGTTCGCCTAACTCAAGTTTCAGAGAATCCGTACAATCCGCTGCTCGCGTCTAGTAGGCGGTCAATCGGCGCAACGGGGAAGAGAGGAGAATACTTGCCGCGATTGAGTGAGCCTCAAGGGCAACGTTGGACACAAATTCAGTAGACTTGCGCCTCTCAATGGTATCGGACCTGGCCGCTATGGACGGTTACCATACGTTGCTCACAACGAGACAATAACATACCTTGAATCTCTTTACTCAGGTCCCCTTCTACCCTTTCCAACGTTTGCACGAGTTCACGTTGCTGATGACAACTGTTAACCGATTGTTAGACACTATGGAAGCTAGCCTGACCTTTTCATCATGAAGGTGGTTGTCTCGTTCAATTACCTTGACTGCGGATTCAGTGCAAGCTGCTTGAGCTTCAATTCCATCAAGCCTTTGATCCAGAGTGCCTTTCTCAGGTTCCGTCTGACGCGGAATTTCCCTTTGAGCAGGACGCGATGCGGGGGGATATTTGAGCCCTCCAGAGGAGAATTTGGAAGAGAGACCCATTTCAAATGCGTTAGAAAAGGTTGAGCTCATGCGCCGTAGGTTGAGGTGGATTGAGGTAGTGTTCTCGAATTGAAGGCGTCCTCTAGGGTCCTCTATGTCAGTCAGACATGAAGCTGAGCACGTGATGCCGGAGGGATGAACTGACGGATCTGCTTCCATTTCAGTTCTCTTTCACTTTCATTCATCTCATCGCCCCTTTTCATCGACAGCATAAATGGCCAGTTCGAAGAGGGATCCGTCTAAAGAACACATACCGCTGAATATTAGATTCCTTCCAATAGACGCCTTCATTGGTGACGATGCCGAGGTGGTCTTTGGAAGTGTTGAAACTCACTTTCACCCGCTGGCAGAAACTATGTTATCTGAGCAACCTTCACAAAGTGTGAGTCAACGCTGGATGTGCTGAAAGTTCTATCTGCTGAATTTCTTCTGTCACCAGCTTGCATCCTCGCCTTTCACTTTATCGAAGAAAGCGGTCTTTCATGGCACCCTCACAACTCTTTTGGTCATCGTGAACATATGGAACATCACCCTTGCTTTATTTGACATCGCACGCTTTGGCTGCTCCTACTACTACGGGGTGTCCGTCTCTGACGACTTACCTCAGGTCTGTCACCCCATTATTCCATCCTACCAGAAATGGCCCGCCTTCAAGTCGCTGGAGGTACAGGTCTCCCGCCATAGTCACCATGTGTCTGGCTTAGCTTCGATGCTTCGCAAGCTCGATGATGTCCTTGGCGTAGCTCACGGCGCCGATCGTGACTTGACCCGATCTCCCCAAGCTGATATCATTCTGCCATTGATGACGTCTGATCCTTCCGCAAGCTGGTCCGCCTCCATCTTGAATATTTTTTTGTCGACGATGCAGAAAGCGGTTTACCTCCCCACCGTCGTTCTCGATTCCCCTCCAAACACCGGTGAATGCTGGCAGTTTGCTGGGGATCGAGGTCACATTGCCATCTGCCTTGCCCACCCGGCTAATATCACAGCTTTGTCAATCGCTCTCCCCCTTTTGATGAGCTATGGGACGAAAAGTTTCAGGCTCCCAAGCTAATTCATGCATGGGGCCATTCCACACTGCCTCTGCCCCCGACTTGCTTGCATTTTCAGCCTCAACGCTCGGTATATGACTTCAAGACCGCTCGCCTTCCAGTGTCACTCGGATTGAACAACCAGCTTGTCTCCCTTGCGCAGTTCGAGTACAAGATTAACGAGCCTTACTCACGCCAAATATTCCCTCTAGAAGCCGACCATGCCTGCGCGATGGCGACGTTGGACTTCGTAGTGGTTGACATCCTAGCGAATTGGGGTGCGGACAAGACTTGCATTTATCATGTCGGAATACATGGGAAGCGGCCCTAGGTGTTGAAATTTTATATTTGATTTCTCTGCACTTTTTCTCTCATCTCATGTATGCATTCTTCTGTAATAAATTTCGCGTTCGCTTAGATTCCTCGCTTTGTTTTGTAAATCATAACTCTCCCATCAAGCCGCTCTTGGACCACTTTTGGACAGTTTCCGACAAATTGGACAATTTAGACAAATTGGACAAATTGGACATTGGACAATTCCAACAATTTCGACAATTTCGACAACCAGAAGAGGTATGGGCCGGTCGGGCCGCACGTATTAGTAATAGGTAAGCAACTACAGAGCCAGGTCGTCCAACTCGTACTCCCTTCCTCCTCTTCATTCCACGAACTGTGGAGTGGTATCCAGCTACCCAGCTTCACCTCGCGTCACATCGCATGATTCTATTTTTCATGAGCTCAGACAGTCATTTCTCTGTGTCATCGACACATTCTCGTCGGATGGAAGCGGAATGCGTGTGGGGAGGAGGACGACTTGGATTCGAATCTACAGCAGTAGCAATCGCTGCGTATAGTTGGGTAAGATTCCGAGATTTTATCCCAGATTTTGACGTTGATCCTCATTACCTGTTTCTTCTTTCCAGTTTCTAGTGGTCGTCCCTACTGTTGCGCTGGTCGGTCATCAACCTCTACAACAATGCATTCCAGTTGTGCTCCTGCCTTCTATGACCCCTCGATATGAAATTGCACCGCTCAGCTAGACGAGGTGAATGCAGTCAAGCCACCCAGCACCTCTCCCTCAAGCCCATCTCCCCGACCGGACCCGTCTTAATTTCAATCACGTGCGCGGACCATCAACCTTGGAATGTCAGGATGAAAGAGATGGCAAGAGACTAACGATATCGATACCTCTGGAAGAATTGTAAAAGACACGGTAAGCTTCTCGCCGAGTACCCCAATGCATTGGCTAAACCTTCCAGCTTTGTATTTAGACCACAAATCGCGACATTACCTCCGGTGTAAAGCAATGCCGACGCTGAAGAGAGGCGCAGTGTGTTATGGAATAACCCCTATGTAGTTGTACCGTAGTTGTACCGTATCTTTTTTCTTTTACTTTTACTTTTTAGGATACCCTTGACCCTGGTCTTAGCTGTAGGAACCCCTAGCTTTAGCCCTTGACCCCAACCCTATGCCCCTACGCTCCTTTAGCAGTAACCCTCTGCCCTGACTTTGCCCTATGCCCTGGTCTCATGCTACGATTCTTTCGTTTACTTACTGATCGTTTATCGTTTGGGATCCGATAGCATCAGTAGGAACATTTCTTTGTTGAATGCGGGTCATGTTTGTCGAGTCAGCCCGGACTGCCCCGACTCTTTACAAGTAGTATAAATAGCTAGTCTAACTGTACAGTAGTTCCTTAGCTTGTTCTCAAGAATCCAACCTTGACTACTTGTACCCCAGAACGCTCTCAGAAACTTAAACCAGTGTATGCTCAGACTGAGAACACACTGGACGCTCAACGACGAGTACTTGACAATCGTAACCATTGTGACCCTCGATCTCGCCGGAGGACTCCTCATCCCTCTCGGCTGCAC
>SDEE01001106.1:0-13047 GCA_004126415.1 Candolleomyces aberdarensis | reverse complement strand
ATGATCTGGTCCGGATGACCGAAGCCAAGTTGGGGTACGCTGTCCCTCATTTTACAGCGTGTTTACGCTCGTCGAGGTGACGCCGGCCTTNAACGACTATTTCCAGGACGTCCAGGGATTCAGCGAGCTGCTGGAGTTCGCCGGCCTGGTGCCGCTCGACACCCCAATGCTCTTCCCGCGCCGCCTCAACGCCACGACCATTCAACCTGACGAGGTCGAGTACAGGTGGTCCACCGACTACGAAGAATCGAGGTATTTTATCCCTCCTGAGGTGTCCGACGAAGATGTCGAAATGAGAAGCCAATCCGGCTCTCAGGAAGACTTCCGGGCGGCGCAGGGATCTCCTGTCCTCCCTCGAACATCGACCGAGCCGGCCCAAGAAGAAGATCGCGGAGAGGGTCCATCTACCCAGGCTCAGGCAGTACGTCTCCCCACTCCTCCATCCTTCGATTTGCGCCGAATTCAACGCTCACTCCAAAAAGGCTTCAAGTAGCACTGCCGCCGCTCCACTTCCGGGCGTCAACCCTCTGATTGATGCCGCCGCTCGTCGTCGTCAAGAGGAGTAGTGGGTCGGGCGGGCTCTCATTTTTTGGAGGCGGCCTTCTTTCTTGTCTTTCATACCGCGGGGTTCAACACCCCCTTCTTTATCTTCTCTTGCAGCACACCACCACCACCACGGACTATTTCTTTTCCCTATATAACTTACTGGTACCAGTTATATAGTGTAGCAGTGTACCAGCTCTTTTNAAATTCAATACCCATTTCTTGTGTCTTTTCCTTTGAGTGTGAACTTGAGAATTCCTAAGTCCCCTCTGAACCCAGATAAGTTTTCGTCATCGAAAGACGAATTACTAAGTCAGAATTTGACCTAAGTCTCGCGCCGCCCCACACTTAGTAAGTGTAAGACAGTAAAATTCGCGAAAATTTCTCTAAGTCTCAGTTATGACGCGGGAGCGGCACCCTCTCCCCCAAACCAAGATCTAAGCCGTCCCCGGCTTCGTATCGGTCAGGAGAAGTGAGACTATATTCACCACTATAGCGTCGTCATTTCTCTGGAGCGGTTTCAGATCCCTCCCCTTCAAAAGGCGGCTCGAAAGCCCAGGAATCGCTCACGCCGCTCCAGACTTGACCGTTCACACCTGCTTTATCGCATAATCTTTGCCTTATTTCTTTTGCTCGTACCATGTCCTCCCAAGCCATTATGAACTCCAACAACATCGCCGCCTTCTGGCAGGAACGCTTGCAGGAGATCAAGCCTAAATTCGCCTTCTCCCCGTCGGTTCCAATCGGGAATGTTATAGGACACAATTCCGCCCTCAATCAGCCCTTAGTAGAGCAAGCGGTACGTAGGAGCCGAGGTTTATTCGAGCCGCTTCACTTCTAACCCCTTTTTCGCGCCGTTCCAGGTTCAAATCCTGACCCACAACCCGACGCTACTCAGCAAAGCAGAGGTCGTTAGTCAGGCCATTAACCAGGACAACCATTTGAACGATATTCATTTGGCCGCCACCGTCCACGGTATCATCAACCCGTTCCCTAAGGACCTTCGAGTCACCCTTCAGCGACTCATCCGTACTGGGATAAGGGATTGCAGCGATCAGGTGCGTGCCGTATCATTCCTTTCATCTTTCTTTNGCCCATCTTTTATTCAAGCCGCTTCCGACCTGGGCTCAAACCGGTCGAGAATTGAAAGATTATTCTCGAGGTGGTGGCCGAGATACTACTCGAACCGTCCCTACCAAGCGAAACGTATGTGCTAGCTGTGTCCCCCAAACCACTGATACTGACTCGCGCCGCACCAGTACTCGACTATGGGACAACCTCCCAGCACTCCGTTCATGCTGCCTTCCTCTTCCAGTAACACGATGGAACCCCGACCCTATGGTGCGGCACCACCCCTTTTATGCTTTCTTTCGTTGAATCTTATTTTATTTTTATATTTTAGGTCCTTCCTTTGGTAATCCTATCTTTTCGGAGGAATATCAACACTCCTCCGTCGCTATCGAGAGTGCTATAGAAGCAACCCACCCGGCGTTAGACTTGTTCTATCAAATGAACTGTCTCAAGTCCAACATTGCCAAGATCGATGGCGAAATCGAAGCTCTGTCTTTTATGCGCCGCGCGAGCGTCATGCAGGTAGCCACTCTTCGCAACCGTTACGAAAGCGAGTCGCGTCTCCCCGAACCTCCCGCTCCTCCTGCCGCCGCTCCAGCTCCTACCGCGTCTCCCATCAAGAGGAATACGAAGGAGCCTAAGGAACCTCCCAAGGAACCGAAGGAGAAGAAGCCAAAGCTCGTTAAAGCTGAGGCACCTTCTTCTAAGGTTAATACCGAGGGATCTTCCAAGGCCAAGGCCAAGGAGACAGTTCCGAAGACGAGGGCTAAGGCCGCTCGAGAGCCTTCCGAGATCAAGACTAGAGCCAAGTCTCAGGCCGCTCCAGCTACCGAAGGTACTAAAGGAAAAGGGAAGCAACGCGCCGCTGCGAAGCCGAAGGAAATCGTCGAGAAACAGGAGACCGTCGAAGAACCGGTTAAGGAGACGGCGGTAGAGAAAAAGATGGAAGTTGTTGAGGAGCCGGCCGAGGAAGAGGGTGAAGCCATCTCTTGGGGTGATGATGACATCGACATGGAGGAGATTGGCGCCACGGTGATACGACTGAGAAATGACCAGCTTCATAACCAACAGAAAATGCGGCTCCAGCAGGATTCGAACCTGCGACCCCTACACTATGGCCGTGTTGCTCTACCACTGAGCTATGGTGCCTGTGACTACAACCCTCCGGTTCTATGGATTTATGCCTCTTGCAACCTAGACTACCAGTAGTTGATTAGCCACCCATCAATGTTTAAGATCCTGGGTGATGTAAAACATACAGTTGGTCCGGAAAAGTAACCGGACACCACGTGATCCATCGGTTGATGTTGAATGGTCGTTCAAACGTCCTTACAATTACTCTACTATGATTTACTTGTACTGCTCGAGATGATCCTCACTAAGACTCCTAGAGTCCAGCATGACACTCCAACAAAAAACAGATTTATCAGGGCAGTCCAAGCAACAGGCCAGGTGAATGAATCCGCACGCCTGGTTGGTCTCCCGATGTTGACAGCATTGGATATTTGGAAAAAGTTTCAAGCAACGGGTTCAACCAAGAATCGACCTCGCTCAGGGCGTCCATCCAAGCTTACCAATCGAGGGAAATGACAAATCAAGGCTGACCGAAGGAAACCCTTTGATCAAATTGCATCCGAGTCTGTTGACGGCATCTGTACCGATACTGTTCATGAATACGCTGCCAGTCAGGGCTACCATAGGCGGGTAGCAAGGAAGAAACCATACCTCACACCATTGTAGAAGAAGAAGAGGCTGAGCTGGGCAAGGCGCTATCAAAGTTATAAAGACTGCCAGTGGCGAAATGTGATCCGGTCGGATGAATGCTACATTCATCTTGATGATCGGCATGGGAGGGTATGGGTCATGCATCAAGTCGATGAAGAATATGACGAGAACTGCACAGTACCAACATTCAAACAGTCCAATGTCCGTGTAATGGTGTGGGGATGCATAATGCAGGGGAAGAAGGGACCACTTGTTGTGTTGGAATATCCAGGTGGGAAAGGAGGAGGGATGACAAAGGAGAGGTACATTTCCCAGGTTCTTGAGCCAGTTCTAGCCCCGTTCTATTGCAACATGAAGAAGAAGAGGCGAGGGGTCATCTTTCAGCAAGATAACGCACCATGCCATAATGCAAGATTGATGAAGAAATGGTTGGAGGATCATCATATCAAGATATTCACATCCCCCCTCCTCCCCCAATGTCAGCCCAAGTGAACCTCTTTGGCATGACCTCAAAACCATGATAGGCAACCTTCCACATCATCCAGCAACAACCACTCAGCTTATCAATGCTGTCAAGACAGCCTGGGACTTGCTGGAGATCGAACAAATTGACAAGCATACGAAGAGCATGTCCAAGCGAATTTCTGCGATTATTCAAGCAGAAGGGTCTCATACAAGGTACTGATTTTGTAGTATTGTAGAGGGCTACTGTGAGTAGGCACTGCCAGAGTTTTGTAACTGTTCTTGTTATTCTTCTTGCACAATCCAGCTTTTGTTACACCGTCGACATAGAGCAACACCCCATGATCACATGCTGTCTGGTTACTTTTCCGAACCAACTGTATACACGGAGGGCGAGCAATTGATGTCCTTTGATTAGGTTTGGCTCTATTGTTTTATGAATTTGTCTGTAGCAATTTAGTAAATACGTCAATACCCTGTCCTGTATTTTTAGTCTGTCCGTCTCAATTCAATAGTTTTGCATTGAAATCAGGGTGTCGATCAGTCAACAGGTTGAACTGTTTGATCATAAGCTTTGTAGATCAATATTTGTGATGACGGAACAGTGCTCTGTTCAGGCTGAATGTTTGCACCCTTGTACTCTATCGCTGTAAATGGCGCATAGCTGTAGCTACGTCTCTCCATGCTTCCCCTGCGTACTAACCGAAATCTCCTGATACTTTGACAGCATGGGTTTCATTGTTCAACCTGACACTCCCTAGCCAAGCTGCGCTGCTCTACAGCACTAACCTTCCTCCTTGGAAAGATACTCTGAACAGTTTGAAAGTGCTCATCATGAAACTGCTGCTTGTAGCTCCATAGGAGCCCAGGGTGCCTGTGGCATCTTTGGTGAACTAGAACTCATTCAGCTGCCATTCAATCCACTGAGATATTTAATAGCCGGAAGGTGCTTCCAGCGGTCGCCCATTCCTTCTGAACAACATTCAATGGACCCCCTTCTCCAAACTGTGCTCACCATCTATGTCAACTGCTACTATTTCCGAGGTGCACCTTGTCATCCTTGTACTACACATCACCATGGCCAACTTCACCAAACGCGACGCATCATCTCTTGAACTCTACAGCTGCTGCCACAACTTTCCTCCTCTATGATTTCTTCTATAAGCTGGAAGATGAGGTCAGTCGTGATTTGCTGCTCTCTATACTCTTGGGCTCATGATCTCATTGTGCTTGTCGGAATGGGTAGATCAAATATATCTGGAAGTGAGTTCACCAATTTTGTGGTACAGTCTTAGGAATTTCTGAATGTCAAAATTTCCTAGGGCAAAGTGAAATCTCACTGAATGCATGTACTTGGTGATTTGATACCACGCACTTGCTTGGTCAATGTGAGCTGACAACTAGTGTTACCTTTTTCCTTGCCTTATATTGAGTGATCCAGAACATTCCTCGTAGGTGAGTACCCGTTGATGTTCTGCTTGAGCAGCCCATCCTGGCTGCAAGGTATCTGAAGGTTGACGTTGTGTGTTTTAGTCTCTCAATTCAAAAACCCCTCTACAGTGTTCCGGCAGTCCTTGGGACACCACAAGAACTTTGCTTTTTTATCAGGGATCTGTTCTCCCAGGCAAAAATTAAAGTTGATATTTGTGTTCAGCATCCTTTCCAGAGTAGCCTTGCCAATTCTAGGAGTGATTGGGTGAAATAGATGGGTGCAGGACAGTGAACAAGAATTTGAGCAATTTTGATGGCACTTTGCTCCTTGGGACACTTGTGACGCGCCAATTTAGATGGGTGGGAAAATGCTATTAACCACAATTTTGGGACACTGCTCACTCTTTTGCCCATTCCCTGCTTAATCCCTTTGGATAATCTAGCCTATGAGCATCTCCAAAGGCAGTCATATATGCCATGGGCCCATCCTGAGTTTTTGGGGAATTTTGATGTAACCATTGGGGCATGGGACTATGTTTGCTTACAATCACTGGCTTGAAAAAGCACCTTTTGCAGAATTTCTCCTCAACAATGTATCTCTTGCTCTCAGAAAAAAAAGAATCTATATTTCATGTAAATAAGTATATGTGCCAAATTTGAGATGAATTGGACATCATTTGCACTCAGGGTGCCCACTGTACCAAGGAGTGATGGTGTCCCAAGGACCACCAAAACACTGTACTGCAGTGATTATGGCTTTACTTCCTGAGAATGTCACCAAACTTGCTAAGAGATCTTCTCCAGGGTTTAGTTGTGCATTACTGTGCTCCCTGTTTCACTGCTGTGTTTGAAAGGCTGAGTGACTTTGACTTACCTGCAGCTGCCAAACCTTCATCTGTGTCTCCACTCTGTATGTTCCCAGATTTTTCAAAGTCTTGTCAATTTGCTCACCACATTTTGAATGAATTCCTTGACTGGCAGGGCTGTTACTAGAATGTGCACTTTTCTGGTCAACTCAATCTGTGTCATGCGAGTCCATGCATTGTATTCATGCAACCAAAAGGGTGAGTTCGCATTCAAGAAGTTCTAAGATGCACTCAAAGACTTGGACAGTTCTGATAGCTTTAGTTCTACTTCTTTTGTGTGAGTTCATTTTTACGTTCAGAAAGATAAGATGTGCTGATCATATGATCAGGCAAATTTAGGGTCAGTCCTTTCTGGAAGTGCAGCCAGAAAATTAGTTCAACACAGAATAGATAAGTTTCTATATGTCATTTTCCATCACCAACTTTCCCAAGGACATACCACCACTTCATTTCCATTTTGAGGTGGCACCATGTTTGGGGAGGACCCCAGCTGTCTATTCTCTTGATCTTCCTTTCAGGTTGCAGAAATATTTTTTTCAGGTTTGAGAATTCGGTAGCCGTAAAGGCAAACTCAATTCCCTTATGACACTCTAAACCGAACATCAAGTTTTGCGTTACAGCCCCAGAATCTCACAGCAAATGCCTGGTTGCACATGGAATCAGCCTTGGTGCATTCACAACATACCATAAATTGCAAGACTGTGCATCTATGTGGGTGTAGCATATAATGTGTCAAGACTCAATGAGTCAAGAAGTAAAGTTATATTCCCTGAGGTAGCAAAATTGAAGCTATACACAGCCGTTCTACTGGTGTCAAAACAAATGCAGGCTTAGAAAAATTAATGCGGCCTATGTAGTCCATTAAGCTGTCTGGCCAGTTCCTAGTCTCTGTAGCACTTGAGTAATTGGGAAGATACATCCTAGCTGACCAATCTCTAGATAATGTCAATAAAATCCTGTTTTTTTTGGTATCAAAAGCCACCCATCAGCATGAGAAGTTAGAATTTTGCCCTACTTGCATTGGAGCAAAGACAAGCAAGATACAGCTAGCAGTTAATCTCAGCTACCTGTCCCAAAGCCAATACATTCAATGGAGCAGCGGTAGGAACTCATGACAAGACAGGGAAAGAGAGGTACGTTAGAGAGAATCCACGCTAGCGATGACATCACTGACTCGCTTGAAGTTCTGCTACCTCCCTTTGTTTGTCAACTAAAACCAAAAGACACCAGACATCCAGATATCCAAGTGGCACCCAAATCACATGCAAAGCTTTGAATGGGACTCGCTGAACAAAGGGCATGTAGGCAGGATGGTGTTATGGAATAACCCCTATGTAGTTGTACCGTAGTTGTACCGTATCTTTTACTTTTACTTTTACTTTTTAGGATACCCTTGACCCTGGTCTTAGCTGTAGGAACCCCTAGCTTTAGCCCTAGACCCCAACCCTATGCCCTAACGCTCCTTTAGTAGTRACCCTCTRCCCTGACTYTRCCCTATACCCTGGCCTCATGTCTTGGTTCTTTCGTTTACTTACTGATCGTTTATCGTTTGGGATCCGATAGCATCAGTAGGAACATTTCTTTGTTGAATGCGGGCCATGTTTGTCGAGTCAGCCCGGACTGCCCCGACCCTTTACAAGTAGTATAAATAGCTAGTCGAACTGTACAGTAGTTCCTTAGCTTGTTCTCAAGAATCCAACCTTGACTACTTGTACCCCAGAACGCTCTCAGAAATCTTAAACCAGTGTATGCTCAGACTGAGAACACACTGGACGCTCAACGACGAGTACTTGACAATCGTAACCATCGTGACTCTCGATCTCGCCGGAGGACTCCTCATCCCTCTCGGCTGCAACACCCTCCGAATCCCGATCGACCACGTTTTAGACCAATTCGACTCCACCCCCGAAACCCCATCAACTCTTACGCTTCTCGAGTTCGTGGCGGCGCTGTCGCTACTTCTACTCTCGGGTCGATACGTTACGAAGAAGGAACGCTTGTGGTTAATCTTACGGCTATCGCACGCTATCCATCAGGCCGAACGGACTCTCAGTTCTTTGAACTGAGAGTGTACAACTACACCGACGATGTCGTCTTCCAGCTCATCCACTACTGAACCGACTTTCGTCTCGCTAGACGGAAACCCTTTAGCTTGGTATCCCAGCTCTGACGACAACGATGCTACTCCTACTCCTACACCTAGTTCCCCTCCTATTCGCTCTCTTGTTCCCTCTCCTACTGATCCCCTCTACCAAAGAGGATCCCTCTCCTCCCCCCTTCTCGCTTGGGTCCGCTTCGCATCCGGATCCCGCATCTCAGTATCCTCAGTCCACGTCTGTTATCACAGAGAAACTGAAGACTATAACGAACATCGACATCTCGCTGTCTACCTTACCACCTTCAACATCCGACGACCCTCGTTCATTCTCATCGAAGAATTAGAGCATCGGAGGTACACCATAACATATCCAGGAACTCGAAAACAGAATAAAATCACAGGAAGACAAGAAACCAAACATGTCCGAAATAGAACGACTCAAAAAGGAGGTCGAAGAGCTTAAAGCCCAATTAGCCTCCATCCGACTAGAACAAGAACCAGAAGGAAAAAACGCCCTGAAAGAAATACAAATTAGTCCTCCAAAACCATTTACGGGGAAAAAATCTGAGTTCGAAAATTTTCTAGACAACACCAAAGTGTACCTCAAAATAAACAAAAAAATCTACGACTCCGATGACAAGAAAGTCGCATTCCTCTTGTCAAATTTCAAGAAGGAGAACCAGCACTATGGAAATCAGCATTCTACAAAGACCATACCCAGGAAGACGGGACCATTGCCTTAGGAACCTGGGACCAACTCTTAATCTCGCTCAAACGAGATTTCTCTGAAGTTGACGAAAAAGGAGATGCCCTCCACGCCATACAAATCCTCAAACAAGAAGAACGTCCGGCAGAAGAACATATTTCCAAATTCAGGATCCTAGCTCACAAAGCGGGATTAATGAAGAAACCAAATCTGGCTGATGGAGAAACCTATGACGCAAAAACAGACAGAGGAGATATGTTACTAGTATCTCTTCTGAGAAATAACTTAAATGAAAAACTAGTCAACATGATCATCAATCAACCCAAATCACCAAAAGACTTTGACGAATAGGTAACCCACGCTATCAAATTCAACAATATCTACCGAAGGACCCAACGATTGGCAGGATTCAGAAAACCCACGGTACAAGTCCACGCCATGACGGTCAAGGAAAGGGAAGAACGAAGAACAAAAGGACTTTTTTTTTACTGCGGAGGACCAGGACACATGGCCAGGGAATGCCCAACGAAACCCTGGAGACCTCGAGGCAGAGGAGGATGGAATCCCAGAGGAGGATTCGGCGGAAGAGGACGTGGACAGTGGGGTGGATCACAAACTGAACCACGAAATAGCCCCGCGGAAGATCAAGCCAAGTCTGCCATGACCAATGTGAGAGCAATGACCTCCACCATGGATCACGATATGTACAATCACTTCATGAGGCTGGCCTCGGAGGATTTTGAATTTGAGAACTACCCCCACATTAGTATCTTGATGGCTAATCGTTCAATCTGTATTAGTAGAGGATAAATCTTTATGCATCCCTATTTATCTATCAAACAAACAACAAAGCGTGGAAACCACAGCTCTTATTGACTGTGGAGCAGAAGGAATCTTCATGCATAAGGACTTTGCCAAAAGGAAGAACCTTCCAATAACAACACTTAAAACACCGATCACTGCATTCAACGTAGACGGAACCAAAAATAAAGAAGGGACCATTACGCACTTCACGAGAATGAAACTAACAGTTAATGGAAGAACCAGAAGAACGGTATTTCTCCTAGCAGGAACAGGAAAAAGGCAAATTATTTTAGGACTTCCATGGCTGGAAAAGGAAAATCCAAAAATAAATTGGAAAGATCGGACCCTAACATGGGAAAAAGAAATATCAATTCAGGCAAAAACTACCGCCTCTCAAACGTTAGCAGAACAACAAGCAACGAAAGAAACCCGACCTTTAAAGGAACAAATTCCAGAAGAATACCATGAATTTCTAGATATCTTCAACAGAGAAACCGCAAATAGATTTCCAGAGAAACGACCTTGGGATCATAAAATTGAACTAAAAGAAGGATTCATCCCGAAAAAAGGAAAAAACTATCCACTATCATTAAAAGAAGATGAAGAACTAGGAAAATTCATCAAAGAAAATTTAGCAAAAGGGTATATCCGACCCTCTCAATCACCACAAGCAGCTCCTTTCTTCTTTGTGAAGAAAAAGGACGGAAAACTCAGACCAGTACAAAATTATCAATACCTAAACGAATGGACCATCAAGAACACCTACCCGATACCCTTGATACCAGAGTTAATGGACAAAATCAAACACGCTAAATTCTTCACAAAATTGGATATACAATGGGGTTATAATAACATAAGAATTCGAGACGGAGATCAATGGAAAGCGGCTTTCATCACCAATAGGGGACTATTTGAACCAACGGTCATGTACTTCGGACTAACCAATTCCCCAGCCACATTTCAAAGCATGATGGACTCAATTTTCGAAAGCAAAAGAATAGAAGGAATTCTAGTCCTATACATCGATGACATTCTCATTTTCGGAAACACGGAAGAAGAATTAGAAGAAAGAACCAGAAGAGTACTCACGAAACTACAACAGAACGACTTGTATCTGAAACCAGAAAAGTGCAAGTTCAAACAGACCACGATAGACTTCCTAGGAGTGATAGTAGAGCACAATAAACTCTCTATGGACCCCATCAAAGTAGAAGGACTCACCAAATGGCCAACGCCTACCACCACCAAGCAAGTACAATCCTTTTTAGGATTCAGAAACTTCTATCGAAAGTTTATTAGAGGATATTCAGAAATATCGGCACCCCTGAACCGACTAACAGGAAAGAACACAAAGTTCGAATGGAAACCAGAACACGAAGCCAGTTTCCAGAAACTCAAAAGAGCCTTCACCACTACTCCGGTACTTATGATGCCCGATCAAACCAAACCCTCCCAAGTGGAAGCAGACACCTCAAAACACGCCTCCGGAGCCGTCTTAACACAGATGGATGAAAATGGAAACTTACACCCGGTGGCCTACCTGTCCAAATCATTTTCCGACACGGAAAAAAATTATGAAATATATGACAGAGAACTACTAGCAATCATCAGGGCACTGCGAGAATGGAGGCACTATCTCATGGGTTCCCCACACGTAGTGGATATTTTTACAGATCATTTGAATCTCCAGTATTTTAAAGACCCTCAAAAACTGAACGGAAGACAGAGAAGATGGATACCAGAACTAGCCCAATACAACTATAAACTCCATCACCGAGCAAGAGTTAAGATGACTCAAGCAGATCCATTATCAAGAAGGCCAGATCATCACCCAGAAGAAGAAGAAATAGAAAAAACTGTTCTATTACCAACGGAACTATTTGTTCAAGCATTGCATGCAGACAGAGATGGGAACTTGTACGATCAAAAACTACAAAAGGAAATTTTGCAATGCAGAAAGTTTGATCAAGAAGCCTTGGACGTGTTAATTGCCCTGGAAAAAGGAAAAATCCCGACACCATGGGAAGTAATCAAAACCAATCACGGATTAATACTCAAAACAAAGGGAAGAATATACGTTCTGGAAGACAAAGAACTGCGGAGGAAGATAATTTCAAAGTATCACGATTCCCTATCAGCAGGACATCCGGGACAACAAGGAGCATTGTTACGACTTCAACACGACTACTATTGGCTGGGGATGACAAAATTCTCTAATGACTACGTACGAGGATGTGCAAGTTGTCAGCAAATGAAAGTCAATCGAAAACCTACAAAACCACCTTTATTCCCAATAGAAGGATCAAGAGAGTTAAGACCCTTCGCTCAAATATCAGTAGATCTAGTCACGGATCTACCTCTCTCAAAGGGTTATGATTCGATTCTGGTCATCATGGACCAAGGGCTTACGAAGGGGGTGATCTTTACCCCGTGTCAAAAAACAATCACTGCGGAACAAGTGACAGAAATTCTGTATCAGAAAGTATTAACACAATATGGAAGGCCTAACAAAATTATATCGGACAGGGGACTGTTAGGGTGTACCTCAGGTACTCTAGCTCTTCGATGATTACAAAGGTAGGACGTCGAATGTCAAAGGTGGACAAGTAGACGGCAAGGTGTCGATGTTCGGTATAGTCCTCTGTTTGTTCGTGATAGCAAACGTGGACAGAGGATACGGTGATGCGAGATCCGGATGCAAAACAGACCCAGCAGAGTAGGGGAGAGGAGAGAGATCCTCTTCTGTAGGCGGGAGTAGTAGGAGAAGGAATAAGAGAGCGAAGAGGAGGGGAAGAAGGTGTAGGAGTAGGTGTAGTGTCGTCTTCGTCGGGTATTGGAAACCAGGTTAGAGGGTTGTTGTCCAATGAGGCGAAGGATGGTTCAGTAATGGATGAGTTGGAAGACGACGTCGTCAGTGTAGTTGATCACTCTCAGTTCGGCCTGATGGATAACGTGCGAGAGTTGTAAGATTAACCACAAGTGTTCCTTCTTCGTAACATATCGACCCAAGAGTAGTAGTAGCGACAGCGCCGCCACAAACTCGAGTGCTGTAAGCGTTGATGGGGTTCCAGGGGTGGAGTCGAATAGGGTTAAAACGCAGTCGATTGGGGCGTGGAGATTGGTGTGCCCCAGGGGGATGAGAAGTCCTCTGGAGAGGTCGAGGGTTACGATGGTTACGATTATCAAGTACTCGTCGTTGAGCGTCCAGTGTGTCTTCAGCCTGAGCATACACTGGTTAAGTTTCGATGAGAGGTAAGAGCGTTCTGAAGTACAAGTAGTCAAGGGTGAATTCTTGAGAACAAGCTAAGGAACTACTGTACAGTTCGACTAGCTATTTATAC
>SDEE01001105.1:0-13065 GCA_004126415.1 Candolleomyces aberdarensis | reverse complement strand
CGGGTTGAACATGGAATACCCGAAGCTCCGAATCTGATATTGCCGAACCTTGCCGATTTCCCGCCTGGAGTAATTCCAAGAAATTAGCGGAAAATCGAATATTTGGGGAACATGTATCAAAATCAAACATGCCCCAGGGCTGAACATGTACCCAAATCGGGTTAAAAAGGGCGTGACTTTTTCCCCAGTATGTACGCCATACAAACCAGCGGGTTCAACGATGGGGCCGTTTGCGGGACCGGAGGGAGGGAGCCAGGGGCAATTGTCCCCGACAGGGAACGCCAAGGAGAGTATAACTTTCGTACCATGCTCAAACACCCAAAGTATCGCTCGTGGGGTATATGAACCATGGATGTAAATTAATACGCCAAACGTAGTCTGGTCGACAGATTCATCAATGCTCGTTAGCGTGGGCGGAAATGAATGATCGCCGGGTGAAGCTGCAGATGCCGTGTGTATGGTCTTGGCGCTTTCAAGGAGGTCATTAGTACCCTCGNGCTAAATGCCTCGGTMATTACTTATACTCCTACCATGATCCCCATCTATAAGGAGCTTCRAATTAGCTTCGATAACGGGAATGGAGAAGAACGCGGCGTGTGCGAGGCTCCATTTGAGAAGCTGAGCCCGGGAGCGACACTGGCATTGGCCACGTCGATACCCGCTGCTAGTTTCAAACTGCTCGGCAGCGAGAGTTCGAATCAGGAAGAACCAAGGGCCGTTTCCTCCCAAGAGACCAGGTATAGAAGGGGTATTTTGAATAAAGTTTCTGATAGGTATTTGAATCGACGTGGTAGGCGGAGTGAATGCCACCAAGAGTTACGCTACCCACTGGATTTTTGACTCGGAATAGTAGGTTATCTCGGAGACATAAATTGGAAGACAGAAGAGATCTCAGCAACGATCATCGTTGAGCATGAAATTCGAGGCTGAATTCAAGGCTGGATCCTGGTTTGGATCTGAATCTGCTCGACTCGCACTGCAAGGAAGAAGGTGGTTCCGCGAATCATGACATAGTGCGGCAACGTGACAGACCAATTGACTTTCGCAGCGTTTATTCCATACTGTGACCAGTTGGCATAGCCTTGTTAAATGGATCTTTGTTTCTTCTCTGTCTCCTTCTTTGCGATGTGCTTCATAAGCTAAAGCCCGAGATAGATAAATTATGCCACCGCGGTAATGTATGCTTTGTTTAGCCAATATTTGATGGACATACAGTGAATACTCAAACTCAAAGGAAACATGGGCCGATGACTTCATCGTGCCTCCGGCAAAGACAGAGCCGCCATAGGAGCACAAAATTCAATCTGTCTGCTACTATACCAGACTCTGTCACGGTTTGCGAAAGCCCCTCCTTTCTTTACAGTGTCAGACTATGTCGGCTGCATCTCAATTCGTCCCGCTCCGAGCTCCGACCGGGCGCTTCCATTAGCGCCATTTGTGAGGCTGTGCGCGGCACAGCCTCGCGTCCATCCATTCAAGTTCGGAACCGCGGAGGAATGGATGGCACATTGCTATTGAACGTATCACCAATAGCATCCCGTAGATTGGAACAGGATTGGTGTGCCAGCCGCCGCCTCCTTAAGCACCGTGCGTTTTCTGGGTCTCCACAGGCGTGGGTCGCATTCAGGCGGATCTAACCCAGGCAATCCGATCCACCCCCTGCCTTGCCTCCGCCGTTGTCAATTCTCGGCAAGTTTGCTGCAAAGCTCCGCCAGTTAGCGAAATCGGACGTAGGAAAGCACCTCGGGACAGACCAGAGCAGACCTCATTGCTCCTGAACTTGCCAGAGGATCTGCTTTTGGCGATACTTGACGAATATGGAGTGAGTCTGCTCATTTTGGCGGCTTGCCTCCCTCGTATCGGACTATTAACAGTAAGCAGTACAAACTTAGGGATCTGTGAAACACTCTATTGGTCTGCCAGCTCCTCAATGAACTAGTCAAACATAAGGTCGTCGGCTCGATATCGCTAATAAGGTCCCGAAAGAACTTGGAAGGCATGGCACATGGACAAAACGCATTCTGCGAGTTGGCTCACACCTTGCATCTCGATCGGCTGCAAACGGATTTTGCATTTGGGAGCAAACGTGAATTGGCAATCCTCAAGGCGCAGAGAAAGTACTTGTGCGCAGTCATAGGGACGCTGAGGCGTGTTACTACGGTCCAGTCAGTGCCTTCCTTACTTTCGCCAGTTATGTTTGCTTACAAGGGCTATCACCTTCTAGCTCGAAGATGATGGCCCCTTTCAGTGTTGAGAGTGAGGTACTCAAAGCCGTTCATCAAGCTACCTTTACCAGAAAACATACACTTTGAGTTTGGACACTTTTAACCACCCCACCTTATGCCGGTATTTTCGAATTTGAAGTCCATTGAAGATGATGTGTAGTCGCCATACCTGCGTTCATATTTTGTTTTCAGTCAGATAATCAAGCCTTGGGGCGTTGTATATTATGTATTACTCTGTACATATCGAATCTCAATCAATTACCCCGCCAAACTCACTTTGAGCGGGAGCTGAAGCGCCTTATCGCCTTTTTCCGAGTGCGCCTCTTCGGTGGTAGGCTGCACGATCCCACTCCATTGCCAAATTATCTTCTTTCCGCTAGGAGCGAACTTGAAGGTTTCCAATAGAAGGCATAAGACGACCTCTATCAAAAAAAGGAAGCATATGAGCGAGATCCCTTAGAAATAGATTTCACGGGTAGCGACTTACTCATTTCTAGCTGCGAGAACTTGAACCCAATGCACGCTCGACTACCAGCGAGGAACGTCATCCTAGGACAAACAAAACATTAGTCGCGCCGCAACAGATGTCCGCATACACTCACAGGTTAGAATACACCCCAGGTATCTTCGCCCCCATCACGGTATCCGGAAGCGGAGACAGCCATCTCTCAGGCTTCCACTCGGCGGCATCTGGTCCCCATAGATCCGGATCCGTGTTGCAATGAAGTAGTGAGATGAACAGCTGGGTGTCTTTTGGTACGAATACTTCGTCCAGCGTCTTGCCGTCTGTCGTGGTTATGGGACGAGAGAACGGTAAGATAACATCTTTTCTCGTTCTGCCATTGGATGTTGATTAGTTACTTAGCAGCCAGAGAGGTGAAATGGTGGATTTTAAGACTCACTCTCTGTTCATGAATGGTACAGGTGCATAGCTGTTAAATCTAACGTGAGATCCTTGAGAAAGTCATTCTTGAACAGTAGACTTACAGCCTCAATGTCTCCCGGCAAACCGCCTCCAAGTACGGCAGCGTCGTCAGTCTATCATAGTTCAGGTCTCCACCATGCTCCTTGCGGGCGGCGCGTATCTCTTGGCGGAGTTTTTCCTGAGCCTCTGGGTGAACACTGAGAACATGCAGGATACTCGACAGAGCATTGGAGGTAGTATCCATTGCCGCGAATGTCAGTGTTCTAAGGTGAAAAATCGTGTTAGTTTGACACGAGAGAGGGAATAGAAAACCTACGATATCTGAGCTAATATCTCGCTCTCTGGCAACCTATCCTCCTCCGACGCCTCCATGTTTGCCTTGACTGGGGAAGTCAAGAATACTCAGCTCATCAGGATGAGTCCAAACGTAGACCTACTCACCAAGAATACTCATAATATCCTTCCCACCACCGATCCTACTCTTCGTCTCCCCACCCTCCTTCAACGACTTCTTCGTCGCCTCGAGAATCTCAACAGACGTCTGGTGCATCACATCTATTATATCTCTCGCTCTCTGCAACTCTCCCCAGGGACACCAATCCACAAAAGCCCTTCGAAACCCCGGCGTACCAAGGTTATAGACCCAAGGAAGGCAGATCATACGGACGACGACCAACAGTCCGCCGTTGAGGGCTCCAGTGTAGTTCTTCATGCTAGTCGCCAATTGGTGCTCTATGGCGCCTTCTTCCAGAGAGTCGAAGGAGTATCCGAAACCGCTTTGGCCAATGAGTTCTAAAGCCGTGCGAGACATCCATGAGAGCATTTCGATCTGCAGTTTTATGGTTAACAATCGTATCTCCCACCGTGTTGAACTATTCGCTACTTACCTCCTTCTCTCCTTGGGAAACCTGGAGCATTAGACTGTTTCTGAGCTACCAAAAGGAAAAGAAATCAGCGCCACGCGGTCAAGTTGTAGAGCGGAAGATATTCGAACCTTGTGGACAACGTCGTAAAAGATGGGCGCTAAAATCAGTCATTACCCATGAGCGGTCGTACGTATCCATTCTTTCAAGGATAGACCTCTGCTGACGAGCACTCACTCATTTCTCGCATGTGCGCAATCGAGAAAACCGGGTTGAGGAGCTTTCTCTGCTTGCGATGGTGGTCTCCCAAAGTCGAAAGCAAGCCTTTCCCAAAAACTATGGTGTTCGTCCTGTATGGCACCATTAGTATTATCAACGCTGGGCAAAACAAGAAGCATGACTCACATGATGAAATCGTCTGTTTCTTCATAGACAGATTGATCCTGAGGAAATAGAAATTCAAAAAGACGAATTAGAGTCTGAATGGATGGAACGTTAACAGGCCCGCCGATTTTCCACTAACCTTGACTAGGATGTGGTAAAGCGCCTTGGGGTCGTAGACATACAAAAGGGGGGTCTAGAAGGAGTGTTCGTCAGACTGACATCCTGGCCGTTAATTGTGCCAACTCATACATTGAAGAATCCCGTAAACCTCAATACCCTTCCATCTGAAATTCAAGAGCATTGACTGAGCTTCCGGCTGAGGAGGCATTGACTGAGGGTTTGATAGACTCACACTTCTGAGCAATCGCATCGTGATACTTCCTCGCATTGATCCCAAAAACCTTCCTGAAATCACCTGTTCCTCAATCAGTATGGTCGGAGTAAGGTATGGCTTGTGGAGATAAGGGCGCTCACCGAATAACCAAGATTCCGCCACAGGCCCATCAATAATCGCAAACGGCGACTTCCTCGTAGACCACCTCAAAAGACGCCAGGCGAACCAGGTACCCAAGAAGATAGGGAATGTGCGCAGCAGACCAAGGGTGTCAAAGGACATGGTGGTTGCAACAGTGAGGGCTGTACTGACTTCTGACACTTCGAAGTTCACGACATACATATATAGTCGATCAGTTGATTACGGGCACCTTTGAGTACGTGTACCACGCGCCGCAGCTTACTCACAGTCAAGGGACCCCGAAGAATGCGCAGCATCGCCAGCGGTGAATTACTATGACATCTGAATTGGACGCAGCAGATTGGTATCATGAGAATAGGATGGCGAAAAAGGTTATATAGGTTCACGTACATATGTCACTGCGGCCAATCAATATCACCCGTTCCTGACATCCTGAGTCTTTGCATTAATAAAGGAGGTGTCACGACAAATTCGGATCGCATAATCAACCCAAGTCATCGTGGCACCCAATCAAATATTAGAATCTAAGCGCCCATTACCGTTCGATTGTCCTGCTTATCTCTTGCTGGAAGGACATTGTAGCTATGGTGGAATGAGAGCATCGTCAAGAAATCCATCTCATTGTCTTTCAAAGAGAACAGGAAAGGAAAAATTTGAAAGGAACGAGTCGACAACGGAGCGGCTACTTCGAATCGAGCTCGGGCCAATTCACCCAATTGACACTTTCGATCGTTTTGCATGCCTTAATAAAGGAAACAGACAGCGTTAACTTTGTACACTTAAACGACCGGTGGAATGGTACGAAGGTTCGCTTACCTTCTTATGCCTCGGCCAGTCAGCCTTCTGACACCCAGGACTAACGGATGAGCATGCGTTAGAACATTATCCTCAAGTTCCAAGAGACTTCTGAGCACTCACCAACAATACCTTGTAAGATGGCACCCACCACACCTAGGCATCCTGTACCCTTTCCTTGCCGTCTTGTCATCATGGCAATTGGCACAACTACTCGCGAGAGGGTATACAACGTTGTGTGGTGACATATCCAATCCAAACGAGGACATAGGCATTCCGGCCAGTGCCGCCATTTGCTTCTCCTGGTCTTTAATTACAAGATGGCACGGGTTTAAGCCCGCTGCGCAGAGGTTATGGATCTGTGGTTTTGAGATGAAGTTGTTAGAGTGAAAGGCAAGGCCACCGTGGTGCAATATACGGTAGACGGGACTTACATAGAAAACGACTCTCGGTTGAGCGAGGTGCGTCCAAAAAGCACTATTACACTTGCTCACCCGCGCAGGCTTGCCTAAAAGAACGAAAAGGGACAGGGTGTGTCGTTAATTCCGTATTCAGAGTGGGTGAATGTTGGYGGTCCAGCGCGTCGACGTACCACATATCTCACAACCCCATTCATTCGTGTGCTTGAGATCTTGAGCAATTGTCATAGAAAGTTGCTGAACCCATTCAGATATTTTGGCTGCATTCCCGCGGATTGAGACAGGGATTGTGGGTCGCAGGTCAATTTCTGTACGTCGTTCGTTCCTGGTTTATACGTGGTATACCGTGTCGCGTCGAGACATATATGAGAGTCAACGCGGGTATGACAGACGATGAAAGGAAAACTTACGATCCATATGTGAAGGCAGTCAGAATCAGCTTCAAGTCTTCGCTCATTGTGAAAGAAAAAGTGTTGAGGGTAGTGGCTATACGAAAGCAAAGCGGATTCTGAAAGAAAGGGTCAAAGAGGTAGGCACGGGAGTCACAACCACGTGTGGCCCAGCTCGGACCTTGGACCGCGACGCGGTGAGTATAGCAACCATGGATTTCAGAATAAGTAGACAACTTGGTAGTACATGTCGTATGTACATCTGGAAAAATACAGCAGCAACAGCCAAAAGATATACATCCCAGTCGACAATAGAATTAATGAACTCCATAGTCTCCACTGAGCTTTTCAGCAAGCGCATCCCATGTATCGCTCGCCTCGTCCGTCTCCATCGCATTGGAATTCGATTCAGACGACGGCAATATCGGTAGCAGCATCATCCTTCCCCGTACATCCAGCCCAAACGCGTGCCTATCTCTTTGTTCTTGTTGCAACTCCGGGAGAGGGGCGGTATATTTATAGTTAAGGGTATGTGAGGCGAGCTGCGACAATAATCAGAGGTGAATCCGCTGAATAACGAAGATTTGAAGGAGGATGGTAACGTACCTCGCTGATGGCTGCGTCCTCGGGGTGGAAGGGGTATATCCCGTCGTCTGGTCTCACGTCTTGAGCTGCACTCTGTTCATTTGCCTCTGATCTTCGCTTCTTGTTTTTGCCCTTCTTCTTCCGCGCCTCGGACTCCGAGATTGAGTTTGCGAGCTGAGATTCCTCTTCGAGGGAAAGGTGGTACGTCCGCGAAATGAAAAGAAGATGGCTGAACTTGTAGGGAAGGTTCTGGGAGACAGCATTGCGCACTTCGTCCTTCAACATGTTGTACAGTGGAGGGATGGTTTGAACGGGCATGTTGATGAGCCTTTCACAGATGATCAGGCCGACGTGATTTTCAGACTGAGAGAACAGGGTTTGGAGGGTTGAGTGGAGTGTCGACGAAGATGGGGTTTCCGACGCCTTCGACAAGCAATACTGGGCGATAGCTTTTATTGATGGATGTTCCTGGAAGTTGATTAACGAGTTAGAAATGCTTTGCAACAGACATATCCAAGTTGTCTCGTACGTGATGGACATGCATATTCAGCACCGTTAAGAGAGCGTACGGGTCGCTCTCCTCTCCATCCGTTTTGATAGTAGAACCGATGTTCGTCTGCGAGAGAATCAGCTCCGTAAGTTCATGCAGATTGAATTGCTCTGCATCTCTCCCGAAAAGCTGCCTCAAAAGCCGTTTGATAGCTTGGTAGTCGACGTCAGGGTTCGGCGAGAGAAAGTCGAAGTCGACGTTGATCAAGGACTATGCCACCACAGTCAGCACTGCGATAAGGCAGAAAATCAGTGTACGCACTCACTACGTCAGAGCCAGACCCGTCCTCATCGTCTGATAGCTGTGCTCGCTTCGACATCGCGGTTGCTTTAATACCTGCGAATTCCACTCGAAAATTCTGGCTAACGCCCACCGTGTTTGCACATGCTTGGAGGCTGCTTAGTCAGACGACGGCGCTTGTCCTCCGAGTCCCGGCCCAGTCACGGTGCCTCTCCCGAATTCAAGCAAAGAATTGTATATTGAGGAAAAGAATTCATTAAATATGACCGCCCTCTGACATCATCGTACACTGAAGCAGAAGGATAAAACACTGCCTAGAACCTTTGGGTGAGATCCATATGACGATCCTACCCCCTCTCCGTTGCACATAGCCCGTCGTGAGCGGGGCCGCCTTTCATATGTATATCGGCCCCCGATGGAATATTAACGGGCGCGAAGAAAAAATCAATTCAGTTCAGGAGCACTTGACACGACCTAGTGCGGTGACCGGCACAGGTAATCTTCCGCAGTAGCATCGATTTGAAGCCCGGCAGATAAAATTCATCCAATACATCACGATTCAAAGAGAGAAAAAACTTCAAGTTGAGGAGCCTTGAGGTGCAAGCGAGAAAGGTAAAGAGAATCTACAGTATTACAATATCAAGCAACATAAACAAAGAAAAAAAAAGCGATGCCTAATCCTCCTACCAAGTAAGTAAGCACGTACGTTCCGCACACTACGCTGAGACGTTCAACGCCCAACATTCATCTTCAACACCGCCCCAACAACATCCACGTCATCCCACCTGGGATCCACGCCCGCATCTCCCTCAATCGCCGCGTTCTTCCGACTCTGTATATGCACAAGGGTGTTCCTAAAGTGCCTAGTAATCATCTCGGGCGATTGGACATTCTCAATGAGACCGGGTGGTGCGCGTTGGGATGGGTGGACGTCCGGGGAAGAAATATTGTCGATGCTCGAGGTTATGAGTTCTACGAGGCTGTTGACGAACTTGGGTGCGAGCTATGAAAAGAAAGCAGGATCATTCAATTTGAGGGCGAGTGGGAGGAAGAAGAGAGGGTGAACGTACAGCAGGTGCACCCCGATCGAGGTAATAGAGGTATTGGTCCAGGGTATCGCAATAAAGCTGCACAGTAACAATTTCCTCGATAGCGGAATTCGCTATCCTCAAAGCCTTCTGCAAGCACTCCAACACGCGCTTGCTATCCTGGTGCGGGAACTAAACGGTAGCAGGAACAAACACAACAGTCAGCATTCTGCGTATAGATATATTCCAATGAACACTTCACTCACAGATTTAGGCGCAGGCTCGGGTTCATCTTTCTCCTTCGACTCCGAGTCCGACGAGCTCGACCTCGCAGCAGGCGCAGGAGCCGCTGCCGGTGCCACTGTCGCTGGTGGAGGTGGAGCAGCAGGAGCCGTAACAGCATCCCCATGCCCATCCAAAGGCAACGACGACTGCTGCCACCAAAGGTGACTCGCCAGTCCAACCGCCGTCGCTTGATGACTCTTCTTCAACAGCTTCGCACCATGCAACGCAGCCTTGGTAATCAGAGTATCGTAGTTATCCGCTCCGAAGACTTTGGCGCCTGCGAGAGTACCGATGATGAGTGTGATAGCTTGCAGTTGCGCACGAGATTCGGATATGCTGTCTTCGTATACGCTGAATGCTTGGACGTAGAAGTCGTAGGTGAGGTCCTCGAACCCGCATTCGTCGGCTACCTGTGCTGCGAGGAGGAAGAGGCGGAGGGCGATGCTTGGAGCCTCGACTTGGGTGGCGAGGATGGAGGTTAGCTGGCGCACGAATTTGAGTATTGTCCCCACTTTCGTTTGCCATTCGGGTTCCTAAATATTGGGCTGAGTATAATTTGAGGAGTGGGGTGAGAGTAGGATGGACGCACCACATGTTCCCGAATCTTGTATCGGCGGCAGAGCTTGATAGAGGAAGTGATGAGAGCAGGGAACGTGAACCGCATTCGCTCTCCACCCATATCGAAATGTCTCCGAGCAGTTTGAAGAAGCTAGAACCACAATCCGTCAGTTTATCCATACTATCAAATGCAGGAAATCTCACCTCAAACTGCACATCCAGCGACTCTGCCTTGAACAGGTGGACCATTCTGGCAACCCAACCCTGTTCCTCCGCCATCTCCTCCCTCTCCAAGAAGAACGGCCCTTGCCTCCTACCCGTCCCAGTAGTTGCCCCTGCCTGACCATTAATCGCCAAATTCGTGTTCACATCCGACTGGTCCTTAATCAAAACATGGCACAAATCCAGCACCCCATCCACATCTTCAGGCGTCTCCACAATCGTCTCATTCTTCAACACAGACGACACGAGCGAATGTGCAATCGACCTCCTTGTCGAGAACAGCTGTCGAGAAAGCAAAGGACCATAATTGGGTATTGCGAGGAGGGTCAAGACGGATTGGTATGAATTGATAGGAGCCACGAGTAACGCAGCGAGGTTGGAGGTAGTCTGTTGAGCATGCAAATCAGGACTCTCTTTGAACTCCTTAATCTTGTCTGCTGCGAACCCGAGGACTTGGTCAACGTATTCGAGTCGGTCGGGGTAGCAGCTGACGGAGAGGTTGGTGAGAGAGACGAGGAGGGCGGTGATATCCTGGATTGAAAGGTCGGGTCGAGCCTTGATGAGGTTGACGACTTGTTTCCAGAATACTTCGAACAGCTGGACGTTCTCTGGGATACCACGGAATTTGCGAACAGGAGAACCCTCCTTTTCCTTCCCTTTGGGTTCAGCGGAAGGACTGACTGGACTAGTCGGGGTTGGAGGGGGGAGCTCAGCTTCGGGAGCGGGTGTTTGGGGTGACGAAGGTGCAGCCCAGGCATTGGCGGATTCCGATGTGGGGGAAGTTGGCGCCGACACCCTGTTCGCGTTTTGCTCTCGCGCCTTTGCCTTCTGGAGTTTGACCTTCTCGGCGAGACGACGGGCTGCAGCTTCCTCCTGACGCTTCGTCTCATCGGGGTCTTCGTTCTCGGCCTCGCGCGCGGCATATGCAGCGAGGCGGTCGATAAGCGCAATGACGATCTGCTTGATATTGACCTTGGGGTGAAGCTGGGCAGTGGCTGAAAGGAATGGTCCGAGGGAATGGAGATGGAATTCATCAGAGAACACTTGAATCACGACCTCCATCAGGTACTCCTGTGCGATGACGTCCTTACAGCTCACGACTTGCTCCAGGATACTGGGAAGGATTAGCCTCTGGTATAGATCGAGGTCGACGCCGTCCAATTGACTGAGTCGAACTAGGTTCGTCCCGACTAATATCCGGAGCTCGCGTCGTTCCATTTCCCGCTTTTCGCGATCTCGTGAATGGCCCTGGTGTTGGAGCCGGACCCATAACTTGTTCATTTCGATGAAGTTGCTGAGGAGGAACTCGATCGAGTCTTGGAGGCATCCTGCAGGGCTCCTATGAACTGTCAGAAAATGCATGATGCGGGGTTAAGAGTGGCCGCGTACCCTGGTTGAGTTCCAACGGGCAGATGGTCCCTCGTTTGCCCACTGAGATAGTGCCGGAGGAAAAGACCCCTGACCGGGTTGAGGACACCACGGGACATCTCCAGCATATCCTTCATTACTTCCTTCACTTGGGCGTCTGGGACCGACATGTACACGGAACCGATGGTGATCATGAGGTAGAGACGGGGAACGATGTTTCCGGCGTACTGCACGAGCTCGTACAGTTCTGGAAGGTTATGTCGGCCAGATGTGTGGGCTTCGTACAGATAGTTGGAGAGGTATCTGAGTGCATCGAAAATGGCCATATCTTTGGACGTCGATGAGGGAACGGGCAACGGACGACGACAAACATTGAGATGAGGAACATACAGAGTTCGTAATATTGCTTCGGCGACAGCGACGACGTCCTCAGCTCAGCCAACATTAAGCTGGCGCTCTTCAACGCATCCATGAGCTGGTCCAGTTCCTATCCAGACAGCACGGATGAGTTGAATATTCCGCAGCGAGACGGGGAAAAGGGATACCAGATGACGCTTCATTTGCTGGACCTGGATTTTGACGGTGTTGAGGGCTTCGCTGAGGAGCTTGCCCTCTTCTTGAGGGGCGACGGTCGCTGGTGTCGCCATGATTGCTGCGGACGTTGGCAGCAGCGATGAGGCCTGGTATTCGCAGAGAACGATGAGAGCGCTGAGACCGCCGAACCGGCCTCCTCTGTTTGGCAGGCGATTGCGTGTGCAGAGGTTCTGGCTAAGCGGCAGCCGAGCCCGATGATGGCGCTATAGTGTAGTGGTTATCACTCGGGATTCTGATTCACCAATTTCCCGAAACCCAGGTTCGAACCCTGGTAGCGCCTCTTGTGTTTCCGCTCATCCTCCAGGCGCACTATGGAGGATAAGCCTATAAACATGGCACTCTTCTTTATTTTTGCCAGCTCATCCCAAAAGCTGCACATTATCACCCCATTTTATTCCAGAATATGTAGATGACAGGTACCTATATTTTGAGGAAACCAGTGACGACGCATGGCAATCATCCTTGACCTTGCTCTGGAGATCAGCATAGTGGCGCTATAGTGTAGTGGTTATCACTCGGGATTCTGATAATAACTTTCCCGAAACCCAGGTTCGAACCCTGGTAGCGCCTCGATGTCTGTCCTCCCACCTTCGCCGCGTAATGTGGGAAGCACCGGGCAGGACAGACATATCTTTTGGTCTTGTTTCCTTATCCAACTGCAGCCAGTATATAAGAGAGATGTTGAATCGGCTTTTTCTCCCTTTTTTTCCCGCAACGAATCGTCTGCAATGTAAGTTAAAGTAGAAAGGGAAAGCAGTGATGACGCATGGCGATCAGTTTCTCTGCCACGTCTAAATTGGGCAGCGCGGACCAGGACCAGTGAAACGTGTCGACTCTCTTCATTGTACCTCCACCATGTCCGCTTCAGCTCGCGCAGAGGCCCGCAGAAAAGCCATCCTCAGCCGAGGCACAGACCGTCTCGCAAAACTTACGACCTCTGCCAGAGGAGAAGATGCCCCAGCCTACATGAGCGAAAGTACGTCGTCGTGATCTCCTTGAGCGATATACCGTCATCTCATGAATATTTCAATACAGCCTCGTCCACCGGCTCTACGACCGGTATATTCCTCGGAGACCAGAGCAGCGATATGCCTCCACCTTCTACGTCGTCGTTCTCGCCTTCCCCGTCGCCGTCGCCCCAGCCTACTGCCACCAAGCGT
>SDEE01001104.1:0-13092 GCA_004126415.1 Candolleomyces aberdarensis | reverse complement strand
TGTTGCTTGCATATTTGCTTAAAGTGTTTGCTTTGAAATTGCTAAGACCTTGTTTACCAAGTTCACAAAGTTACTCACTGTATCAAATCTAAACCTGTGTGTTTGCTAAGTTAATTTGTGAAGCATACTATTGTTGCTGGTTGAGCCTTAGCTCCCCCTCAACTTATAATCGCCTGGAACATGTTCTAGAAGCCTCTGTCACTTCAACTTGGAGCTTTTACTGTAACCCCTTGCCCACCCTCTATCTTCTCTAAGATATTTGGTGTGTTGTTTTGTGTTGGTGTTAGTGTGTGTGTTTTTTTCTACAGTCTTGTGTTTTAGAGTGCCCTAGTTTGCTACCTGTGCATCATCCCCTCTGTCAAGATCAATGGTAGTTGGATAAGGAGTACTCAACTGCTAATTACAGAGACCCTGTGGCTTTCTGGTGATAGTAGTGTATTAGAAAATTATGTCTCAGAGACTGGCAAAGAAATGAGTCAATGGAGAAGGTGTGATTGGATGGTGATGGTAGCAATTAGAAGAGAGTCTTTATTCTCTGGTAAAAACTGGATCGATTTCATTTAAAGAAAACCATGCTCTTTGCACCTACTGCCCTTGAAGTTGATTTAAAGATTCAAACCATTGTCAAAAAGGCAGATTCCAACTGAATTCTAGTTTACATGGCATTTGCAGGTGTCTGAAATCACCTTGAAGGTGTTCCAATTGTCTTAAACCATCATGACAGCCTTCAATGCCCATGACTTTTGCAGATGCCTTAAACCACCTTAAAGACATTACAAGTGTCTTAAACTATCATGATGGCCTTCAAAGTTGCTTGGATAAAGGCTGTTGTACCTTGATGATAAGCAAAAACAGTAGGCATGTTATCATTGAGATGGATTTTGAAAGCATCAACAAACAACAGGGTCCACTCTCTCTGAATACTTGTGGGTAGTGGACCGATGCTGCGTGCGGCAAGCTCTGAGGCCTGGGCTTCTCATAGCGCGGTCAAAGAAAAGAAAAAAAAANGGGCGCAAATGGGAATCAAACAGTGCACCCCTTGGCTACAGCAACCACAGGCCCAACACGTGATTCGCAGGAGCGCCGAACTTCTTGGCATCCAACCGCGCCTTACAAGAACCCGAGGATTTAGGCCTCGGAAACAGAGAAATTAGGAAGAATAGGAAGAGCCATAGTCACAAGTGTTGAAGTTGAAAATGTGAGAAGAAGAAAGGATGAGAAAATATAAGAACACACTACAAGGAATATGTTAGACTTGCAACCAGCCATTTTGCTCTATGTTATGTTGTTCAACATAGTAAAATGACTGGGAGATTTGGAATACATTTGAGGGAATCCCCCTCAGCTTGAGACCAACATCAAAAATATCCACCCCACCACTCAATGAAAAAGGTTCTTCTATAGACAGTCCAAATAAAGTGTTTTGAAGAAATGATTTGATTATGTTTTATGAAAAAATGTTTTTTTTTTTTTTTTTGGAAATTTNATTCACTTTGAAGAGAGTTTTTATGAAGAAATAAATTGATTATATGTATTGAAAAAATGTTTTTTCCTCGGAAATTCATCTGCTTTCAGAAAGAAGTTCATCTATGGAAGGTGCAAACAGGGTTTTTATCAAGAAATAATCTGATTACATCTATGGAAAAATTTTTTTTTTTTNGGAAATTTATCTGCTTTCAGAAAAAAGTTCATTTATGGAGCATGCAAATAGGGTTTTTATCAAGAAATAATCTGATTACATCGATGGAAAAAATGTTTTTTTTTGGAAATTTATCTGCTTTCAGAAAAAAGTTCATCTATGGAGAGTGCGAATAAAGTTTTTATCAAGAAATGATCTGATTACATCCATTGAAAAAATATTTTTCTTTGAAAATTTATCTGTGAGCACGGGGGAGGGTGTGATTGATAGAAATTCAACCCTTGCAGATATCAATCTAGACATCCCAGAGAGTCCAAACTATGTTATTACCGCAGAAGAGATATTCAAGGGCAAATTACAGCTGATTCTGAGAGATATAGAACAGACTCAAAAGGACGATACTTTACCTTTTTTGTTGCTAAGGGATGCAGCTTTGGATATAACTGATTCTAATGAAAGTACAAATGGAGAACTACCTACAAAAAATGAAGAGTTATTTTTACATGACCCACACATTTTGATTTCACAAAGTCCAGCATGACAGACCATAACACACCAAAAAGTGATCCATGTATTCCAGCCATTTGCTGACACTGAGTGTCACAGAATGGATGAATGTGAGCCTAGGAATATGTGGTGGACTTTTGTTGGCAGTTTACCTACATGAGAGCGGAAACATTACATTACATTTAAGCCCTCCAATGTTAAGAATACACAACACTAAATGCCTGAGTGCTCATGTAACTTTACCATTAATTGCCTGTTAATCTGCACTGGCCTGTGTCTTTATCAGGGACTCTAAGGCACAAGTTTGCATAGCTAGATTGTCAATTGTAGATCACTCTCTGCACATTCATTAAATCAACCTGAGAAGCACTGTGTGACTTGAGTGAAAAGCAAACACATATTTAGTGCTACCAGAGCATACTTGTGCTCCTCCTCTTACACTCCAAGGTCATCAGTTCACCAATATCTATGTCTTACTTGGTGAATATAGCCTTTCAACTATTGTTTGCTTTACTGAAAAGGTATTTGTTTCCTTTTCTCAAACTTGAAATTATCTGACTTCCATACATGAGCTACTGCATATACAGTAGGCTCAAAAAAGTAACTGGAAAGCACCTGCTTTATTATTGGAATAATTTGACAATTACTCAGCCACCATTTGCCTGGCCTGCTTGAATTTTTTCTGCTTATAATTTTAGGGTCTAGGATGACTCTCCAATAAGAACAGATGTTTTGGGGCATTGCAAACAATAGGGTGGGTGAATGAAAGTGGTTACTGAGTGGCAGTGTCTGGTTACTTTCCTGAGCCCACAGTATCCAGAGCTAGACATTGGTCCAATTTTCTTTAAAGTTGGGTGCTCTCAGCACTGAGTGCCCTTAAATCAACTAGCATCAGATGTGTTTGAGCATCTTTGAAGTTAAATTTAAATCAACCCTTAAACCAACTTTAAATTGACAGTCATCTCCAAATTAAGGCTTCACCAGCATCAGATGCATTTGACCACCTTTAAAGCTAAGGTAAATCAGTGTTCAAAGCAACTTTAAATTGACCTTGTCCCTGATATGGCTCTTCACCAGAATAAGCTCCTCACTTCTCCCAAAGCTCATCCTGAATCTTGTCAAGATAGATGGAGTGGTTACACTTCCCTAGGAAGTTGATAAACTTTAGGTCCACATTCCTCAGCTTTCAGGGTTGTCCTCTCTGCTGATAATGAGATCTGTGCTGCCAAGCTTGAAACACACAACCTAAAACCCAGGTATGTAAAGTCAAGCATCATGAGAGTCAGGCTGCACAAAGTCAAGTGCAAGTAAGTGGGGGTTATAGAGTGAATTAAGAATATGTGGTATCCAAGTTCTCTCTTGTTAAACTTCCACAAAATACTAGAGTACCCTGATGTACACCTAGTTAAGATTCCAAGTCCCAAGTAGTCAATTCTTATGACTTCTTAAGTTTCTAAGTTTTGCAATGCAAGATAGTTCGCGCTGTGTGAAGTGTGAGCATAAAACTGATAGATTTGCTGATAAACGCAAGTAAAGACAAGACAACAACACAATGACTCGCTCAAGCAGTAGCTACCATGTATATATACTACTTCAAACCATGTAAAAATAGACAGAAAAGACACATGTGATAGATAAGCATATTTCAAATAAAAAGAGTCCAAGCAAAGATAAAGAAAATAGAACCGGGTGTTTGTAGAGGCCAGGCCAAGACCATAGCTGTGCAAGTCAGGCACATGCTTAGAAGCCAAATTTAGATCACCAGTCCCAATAACAACACTTCAAAGTATAAAGGTCTCACATACCCAGCACCATCAATGGAGCCTAACCCTTTTGCTGATATACTCGGCCCAGGCCCCTCGTCCACCCTTGCGGTGATGAGATCGGTGCTGCCGAGCTTGAAACACAACACACCAAACAACACACACAACCTAAGTCACAGGCAGTGCGAAGCGAAGCGTCGTGTGAGTAAGGCCGCACGAAGTCAAGTGCGAGTAAGTGGGGGTTATAGAGTGAATTAAGAATATGTGGTATCCGAGTTCTCTCTTCTTAAACTTCCACAAAATACTAAGGTACCCTGATGTACACCTAGTTAGAGTTCCAAGTCTCAAAGTAGTCACTCCTTATGACTGGTTGAGTTCCTAAGTTCCGAGTTGCAAGATAGTTCACACCGAGTGAAATATTGAGCAGAAAACTGATAGATTCGCAGATAAACGCAAAGTAAGATAAAACAACAATGATACGATGATGCCGCACTCGAGAGTAGCTACCATGTATATATACTACCTTGAGCCGTGTAAAAATAGACAAAAGATACATGTGATAGATAAGCAATTTTAAAATAGAGAGAGTCCAAGCAATAGATAGAGAAAACAGAACCGGGTATTGGTAGAGGCCGTGCCAGGTAGAGGCCGTGCCAAGACTGTAGCCGCACGAGTCAGGCGCACGCTTAGAGGCCAAATTTAGATCACCATTTCCTTTTTGGTGATGCCGCGTGAGATGCCGACGGATGATCGAGGGTGGACGGGTATCCTTTCTCCACGTCCCCTTCCCTCGTAGTCAAGCCTAAGCCACTCGGATATGTGCCGTGTCCTTATCGTGAGTTCCTGGTTCCGTTATCCCGATGCCAACGGCCGGTCTGGTCATTTCTCTTGACTCAGGACTCAAGCCGCGTCGGAGTTTGACACCCTAGCCGTGCCATCAACTGTGGACTTCATCGTTTCGAAAGTTCCACTCAAGCTGCTCTAGCACTTGTACTCGATGAATGTGAAGCCGCCTGATCTCAGAACTCCCTGTTAGTGCCGCCTGAGAGTCCCGACAGTTGCGTGTAAGGGTATATGACTTTCCGAAGCCACTTCAGTCGAGCCACCTGTCTTTTAGCACGGCGTCAACTTAATGTAGCTCATCTGGTCAGGGTATAATACAACTGGGGCGGTTTCAAGTTGACAGCCTCAAGCCGCTTCAACTCTCGTGTCCCTAGAGCCATAGTACTAACTCTTTTCTTTCTTACTCCGTGAATCCTGCCAATAGCATAGTTATTATTAACCGAAGAGACTCAGACCGCGTCACTATTGTCGTTTATTATTGCAAAAAGTGAACTTATATTCGCTAAAACAGACGCAGTCATATCACCGAATTAAACCCTCAGGCAACATCATCATTCTGCACTGGTTCATAGGATAGGTCGGCTCCTCAGAAGACCTCCAACTGAGTTGTTCATACTTCCGAATCAGGCAACTGTCATGTTTAAATGACTTAACAGATTTGCCATCACTCCCTCAAAGCCACAGAGTGACGTTACAGCTTCCACTTAGTGAATGTCATGGCAAAAATCCCTTGTAGTGTGCAGACCTTCTTCCTATGCTGTTCCTTGCCAGGTCGGGTGCGTAGGATTGTTTCCAAAGCTCTTCTCTATCGTTCAGATACGCTCACAGGGCCTCCATAGTCTAAAGTACCACTGCTGAACCGTCCTACTTAAGTTACTGGGCCATATTTCTGAAGACTGCTAAGTCAAAAGCCAGGGCCGGCTTTAACTCTTTGCTCCGCATCGTTCCAAAGACAAGCCATAACTTCTTGGTCCTTATCACAACATAGTCTTTGATTCCGAAACTCTTCCGAATCAAAATAGTAGTATTTCGCAATTTTCTAGGGGTCTGCATACATGGGTTGCATCAATGTGCCCATAGCCCCCTGCCTCGTTCTGAGGAGGAATTGTGGGTTGCCTTGCAGGAGGAATGGTACAAGATAGAGCCTGCCTTTATAGAATCCCTTTATCAATCTTTGCCAGACAGAGTTCATGCAGTGTACAAGGCCAAGGGTGGTAATACAAGGTTCTAATTCTTTAGACTTTCATTGTTTTTTTGCTTCCCTATTTCCAAATCTTTTCATTGTTGCCTTGTTGCCTCCTTCCCAATTTAGACATCACCTCAACTTATGGTAAATCCTGTAGCAATTTCTAAATGTATTCTTCTCATTTTTTAATGGAAGCTTCTTTCACCTGACTGCAATGTGTCTGCCAAAACTCAGGTTGCAGTTATGTGCTGTTCTCAAAATATGAACAGAAACAGCTAAAAACTGGTGTGTGACAATTTTTTTGCCCAGTTGGTGTAATTCCTGACTCTCAGAATGGCTTCCAAGAGGGATATTGCACAAACAACAATGCAAAACTGTTCCGTGGCTGACTATGTCTACATTTGTAGACACCACTGTTACCTTCCTATCTGAGACAGATTCATAATCAATGAGATCTTGCCTACAGTTAGTAAAATGACAACTCACTCCAGAGTCCAAGATCCATCCCCGATTCTGATTCTTACTAACAATCACACTCTGGTCTGACCAAAGGCAAAGATGTTCTAATTCAGCGCTTTGACAGGCAAAAAATACATCTAGACTACTACTACGGGAAGTGACACTTAAGTCAGCATTGCCTGTAGGAGCCTTCGTTAGCGACCTATGAGGTGAGTTAGTAGAAGGAATCACGTACCCGCAACCTTCACCGTTCAGACACTTGGAACAGTTCTCTCGGTGACTGAAGACCTCATCAGCGGTCTTCGTCGTGTTCCACGTATCCCACCACTCTACCCACTTGTTATGTTTGGCCAGGAAGAGCCAATGATAGCCCTTCCGGCAGTCATAACGCGGCCTATTGCCGTAGTGGATCTCAAACCCATACTGGCCTTCCACCCAGCAGTATTCTTTTGGAATGATGACATCATCATTCAGAGCGAAATCCTGCCGGGGCACCACGTCGATAGTCCCCGATGGGAAAACTCGAAGGGCATTGCCCTTGTGGTGTGGACTATTATGGAACTCCATGAGAGAGTCCTGGACGGCTATCCAGCTCTGCCATGGGTAAAAGACCCACTTGTTGGAACCGTTGAAGAGATCGAGAATGGCGAGACGACTAACACCGACACAACACACACACCAACACCAACTCAACGTCGAGCCGGGCGAGATATGTAGTGTAGATAAACCTTTTGTAGTCGCGCCACACCAAAATCAGGGGTGCGAGGTATGGGGGTAGTGTAGAGTATTAAGAATTAACAAGAATTCTCTCTCTTAGACGCACTAAGTCCAATAAACCGAGGGATACTCGATAGTTCGCGAAATCAACCATAAGATTGAGCCTTTAATCATTATCTTTCCTTTACTTAAATCACACCGCGCGAGATAGAAGTCATAAAACCAGTCGATTGCAAACGCAAATAACACAAATAAATCAGCAGTAATTCTCTGGGGAAAACTATGCTACAAGAGTCCGTGGTTTATACACTGACTGGAGCCGCGCAATCACCGGAGCATGATAAATAGGTGTACACGAGTTTTATAAATAGTAAGAGTCCAGGCCCCAGCTAGGGAGAGAGAGATAGATAAAAAGAGACAGAAAATAGAGAGAAAATGAGGGTATTGGATACGCCAAGGTGCCGCCGCGCCACTTGCATGCTCGCGCCATGACTTTTAATAGATGTAAGTTGCCTTTCTAGGTTGCCAAGGATGATGCCGAAGTGATCGAGGGTGGTCGGTCTACGGTTATACCAACCGCCGCCTTGGTGTGCTTTGCTGCTCATGCCGCGTGAGGAGGAGTCGGACCTCCGTCAATAGAGTTGCATATTCTTGGCTTGTTTCCTTGGAACCGCTTTCCGGGTATCTCTCCCCGTCGTGTGACCTTCCTTTCAGAGTATTTCGAGCTCCTTTCCCGTGCCGCACCAGCCATCATGCCGTCTGATGTGCCGGAACCTTGCCGCGCCTCTCCTTTCATGCTTAGGGACTCGTCCCCACTGCTCTAGCACTGAGTATACTCAATTAATGTGAGGCCGCGCGAGAGACAGGGTACCATAAGTGCCTAGGAACCCTTCCCAAATGCCTAGTGGTGAAATCAGGCCTTTCAGCTGCGAGACAGGCCGTTTGATCTGAAGCGGCGCCATCCGGCTAACGTACTAAACCCTAATCTCTGGTATGTGGCAGCGCGCCTCTAAGTCGGCAGTCCTCGAGCAGACCCCAACTCTCGTGAACCCAAGAGTAATGTACTCTTATAATTATCCTTCGTGCCGCGCGAGGTATCTTAAGACTAGCAGGGTTTTGTAACATAGAGATTTGAATAGACACGACCGTGTATTGAACTATGCGTGATTATTCAATAAAAGAGTGTTTATTCGCGAAAAAGCGAACACGGTCGTATCACNTGTGANCTGATNGCNNGCAAAGATAGAGAAGCCTGGTGTTCGTTACAGGGGGAGCAATGGTGGGATTGAATTGCTTGATCCCTGCACGCTGGAGATAATGACGATCCAAGCGCTGGCCTGTTTCAACGAGGGTTAGGACCATGCAGAGATGCTCACTCTGAAGGCTACTCACCAATTGCTTGGGCAGCCCTAACAAATCGCTGCACCTGCGCGCCTCTTCTCGGCCCGGACCTCAATAAGTATGGTGAACGTCGCAAATTGCGGTGGCGTGCCTCCTCAACTTCAACTGCCACCTGAGCGACCCCACCCCAGTCAAACCCGCCTACTGTCACATCCGCCCGAAGTAAATCAGGCTTTGTTCTAATTGACGGGGGAGAAGTATGTAACACACCTTGAGCAGCCGGAGTGACCGGAGCCGTAGGGATCCAGCCCGCTGTTGCACCAGGGCCAAGCCCACCGAAAGCATTGGAACTGTGCAATACAGGAGTTGCTATGTTTCCCGACCTTGGAGACCGCAACGATTGAACGATTGCCTCTTCTGGAGCATCGCCTGGTGCGGCAAGCAGTCGTGCGCCAACTACCGTGATGCAGGGCGCTATGCCTGGGCTACTCAATGAACTTAGGAGCCCTAAAACAACATATTAGTTCTGGAGGGTTCAACCAGGATGACAGAAAATAAGGCCCACCTCGCATACTTTGCCGAGCTTCAACTTCCCTGGTACGGTTTGTTGAAAAGGGGGTTGGAGTTCCTCCATGGCCAGTTAAGCGAGCATGAAGGACTGAATAAGGGTCGACTTGAACACGAGTTGCGCCCCTAATGAGGGTGATTTGAAAAAGTGGGGAAACATCAGGATATTGGAAGTTTGGCAAAGAATGAGCGGAAGCAGTGGACTCTGCCTCACAAGCAAATACACTAGTAGGGGTTGGGGTGCGGATCAAGATATGGGTGGATGAGGGAGACAGCAAAGAATGAGTGGAAGCAGTGGACTCTGCCTCGCGAGCAAATACACTAGTAGGGGTTGGGGTGTGGATCAAGATATGGGTGGATGAGGGAGACATCTGGTGGCAAAGCTGATGAAGACGCGGCAGAGTGGACCGAGTTGGATGCCATTGGTAAAATACCTGGCCTTATATACCGCAATTTCGAGACTTTGCAACAACGGTGCAAAATGGAACGCTCGGAGCTAGTGAGAACACAACTCGGAGCCTTCGACTAATCCGACAGCAGCTCAACCATCCCGTCCCGAGCTCGACTGATCCGTCACGTTCACTTCGCCCATATCCATACCGGCGGCCTGTTGTTCCCAGGCAATCGGGATTGAATTATTTCTCGGAAACACTGTCTTCCGATCAAGTACTGCTGTTGGCTGTGGGCGCTCTAACCGGCTCTTGCTGGCCATGGATTCAGTTTCTCGCATGCAGCCTGCTGCTTCTTCGATTGCTACAGTCAGCTCCGCCAATGCGCCGCACTGCAAAGCTTTACAGAATACCCAGAAAAGGCCGTCCTACTACGCCTGGGCGTCCTGGTGCACATACTCCTCAGGACCAACTCGAAGGAACACTGCCACCGTGAACTAGTCATTTTTCCCAACGCCAAATATATGCGTCAAGAAGCCCATTTGTCTATTGTTTCTACTTTACTGAACGCCGCTGACGGAACTCCAGAGGCCTTGACGAGCAGGAAGTCCTTCCAATGGGCAACGGGGGCGGTGTTGAAAACTTTGGATTTTTGATAATGAAAATGGATAGCACTGGCAGAGCGCAGTCAACTGCCTTCAGGAACAATAACCACTGTTGTGGCAAACACAACCAAAGCCCTACGGTTGGGTCTGGGCATTGCCTGACGATCTCTAATTTGTCTATACCGTGTTGGCTCAAAGGCATTCATAGTTACAGGGCATCCATGCCTGGTCGATCGTCCTATTTACACTAATTTTGAAGTCCAGGGCTTAACACACCGGGGTATACAGCTAAAATGATAGGCCACTGGACGGATCCTACTTCTGGAGGCATAGGGACTCTTTGTTTACTCTTGTGGAGTGGCGGCGCATCTAGCCAAATGCTCAAATGGGGCATAGTAGAGAATGGAGGTGAGTCGTGCCAACATCACGGTTGGTTGAACATTGAACGGTAATGAGAGTGAGATCTGGCCTATCGTTTTGCAGTTAAGTGCCATAAATGAATGAAATACATTCCGTTCCGCCCCTATCTCGGTGCAAGCTTAGCTGATCCGAGGACGGACCTTTGGAATCGGACGCAAGCCGCGAATCTCGGAAGTGCTCTGCATGACGCAGCCAAAGTCATAGTCCACGCTCCGAGCGCATCTCCCGAAACCCGTGAGGGGGTTTAAAAGCCGTCATTCACGCTCAATGCCCCTCCATCTCTCAGCTCTCCATGTCAGCAAATGATGAGAACCAAGCACTACCAAGGTTTGGGACGGTTCTACCTCCTTCTACTAAGTCAGTCCAAAAACGCAATGGTAGCGCCCTTGAGCTGGGCCCGAGGAAAAAGGTGTAAGGCATTGTGTTGTCATGTTTGCGACCCACCGCTAACAACAACCAATGCTCTAAGGAAACACACCGACCCCCTCGTTCACCACGGCCGACACTTTGGCAGGACTGTCTTTGCATTTGCGAACGTTCATGCCCTCATTTTAGCCGGGCTGTCAAGCGGTGATGAACCTCCCGAGACTCAACAGTGAGCTTCGATCCCTAAGCAGGGCGCTTCAAACTCTCGGACGGACGATACCAAGAGTATCAAAGGCGCGATTATTGATTGGCTCACCCCACCAGATGGATCACTGGTTCCATCGCTCAGTTGTGGCACCAAGTCAACTCGCGGGTTCAACCACCCAAGGACAGGCTTCCTTCTGTGCCCCACAGGATTGAATTGGGAAGATCTGGAGCAAGTTTGATTTTGTTGATGCATACTTGATACGCGTTGACCATTTGCGCCCTTCTTCCAGGATACAGCGTCAGTTGAGGGACAAAGTTCTAAAGATTCCTGGAAACCACTGGCCCATTTTCGTTTTTGAGAATGAAACTTACGACCCCGAAGAGCCATGGAAAGGGCTTTTTCGTGGAATCTTGCTGGTCATGGTTGGTTTCCATTTAATGGTCTGCAGCACTGCCTCTGACGACGCCAAACAGTGTTTCAAGCACGTTTTTACGTCTCCGAGCTCTGTGGATAAAGAACACAAAGCCACACGATCAGGAAATGCCAAGATTCACGGGATGTCGTCAGTCACGCCAGCGTCTATCGCCTATGTGGCTACTCAGGTATGGATTATGCCTTCAACTTCATCATCTGACAAGGACTTGTTCTAGGTTCGGTTTGCGCTTTCGTCTGCGAGTGTGTTTTGCCGTTCCGACACAGAGGTTGATTCTGAGACTTTCTATACGTCGGTCCTGGAGCTCCTCGAGGATCCAGAGGAGCAAGAAGAAGTTCAGAAACTCATGGCATGGTAGAACAGGTTTGTCATTTTCCCGCCATTTCCGTAATTTCAATGCCTGACAGATGCTGTAGCAAGATTTTCCCCTCCTACTCTAACCTGACGAAACCCATCCCCGTTAACAGTGCCTATGCCAGAATCAAGGAGAAGCGCGCATCCCGGAAGGCCTTGGCTACATCACTTAGCCCAAACATGCAGTCCTAACTGTGCCCTGCCGAAATTCCATGCTAAACCTGTATATACTGGGCTCAATTTCTTCATAAATCCGGCTGTATACACTGTAGTCATGCTCCTGAATCTATCATATTTCTTGTCAGCTTAATTCCCATTGCATTGGTCGGAACAGGCGGCCACGATACGCCTAACTACTCTCTAGGTCACGTCCTTTGACAATGGGTTTACCAGGCTGCCACGGGCTGGCAATTGATGCTTCGCTTCTTTCGTCGATCCCTCGACACAATTCTTGCCGCTTGAATCACAATGGGTCTGTTATACCAGGTTGGAATGCACTGACCCCAACTCCCCATTCAGCGACATCGGGGGGCAGTTCCTGAAACTTGACGGGCCTGACCAAGAGTCCCAGTTCAGACCATGCCAGACAAAAGCAAGAACATGGGTCAACGACGCAAGTCAGGAAAAGTATGGTCACGGCCGGAATCGATATCTGCACTTATAGCTACGTACACGGCTTTCATTTTCTGATAAGCTGCGCCAAGCCATGTTTTAAGAGGCCATAGGATGGCGGACAGATAGCCTAGCTCAAGCACAAAACGCCCATCAACAATTATAAGGGTGGATGAGCTTGCTCGCAGTGACCACGGGCAGCCAACCAGATAAGCCTTGCTAACGGTCCCAAGCCTGACGTGCCTTGGGGTAATGGAAAACCCCAGCGCCCCTTATAAAGCGTGATTAACCCGTATACAAGTCTTGGATGTATTCTTTCGTTGATCGAACATTACCAGGCAAAACAAGCACTTGGAAGGCATTGTCTTTTTGGCACATGCTGCCCGATGTATCAAGGTTTGTTGGTGCATCACATGATACGATCAATTCACATGTTCGTTTGTTTGCGAAGCTGCACCGCTCGCCTTCATCAGGGTTTCAATGAAGAAATGATAATGTCTGATCTGCGCTTATATAGCCTCTCATTGCCATCATGGTAATCAGCCTGATGAGATAGTAGATAATGCCTGATAATCCCAGGTAGACCTGGCGTGCATGTGGCAATTCGGAACGTACCTTACTCCGCGCGCCTCCCAGACTGCAGAGCCCTGGTCGGACTACCGAATGTCCAAAGTCTTAATTCG
>SDEE01001103.1:0-13104 GCA_004126415.1 Candolleomyces aberdarensis | reverse complement strand
AGACCCGACGTTAGGATGCAGCCCACATCTGATTTAGGACCGTACATTGGAGCATCACTCCTTGGAACCTTCATTTCCCTGGCGTTGTGGGGTGCGTCACTGTTCGATGCACAGGGTTCAGTTATCTTACCTCTTTTTGGCTGGATAGGTATCGCGACCATGCAACTGTGCGTAAGAGTCTCATAAATCGTCCCATTCTGCTCCGGATACTAAGACAAGATCTTCAGCATCCATTTCTTTGCCAGGTCTGTTCATCTCAGCTGCACCGATGAGCTGTCGTATTGACTTGGTGTGTGGAAGTAAACACCCCGGCGATTCCTGGCGTATGAAGTCATTGGTCGTCTGGGTATGGTGAGCTTAATGCCGTCCTTCGATCCTCAAAGCACAGGCGACTCAAATGTCACATTATAGGGTGATGGACACCGTTCTCAAGTGCCTTGTCATGACAGGAAGTATGTTATTGGGCCAGAAATCGAAAGTAACGATGACATTCTGACTCTGTTGCTTAGTCTACAAGGACATAGTGAGCGGCACAGCTATGGACCCTGGAGCTCCTGCGAACCGGTAAGTGTGACTTTATCACTCAGTGATGAATAGAATCGATCACCTACATTTCCTGTCTCAGCGCGATGATTGTAAGCCCTCCATTTGTTGTGAGAGCACGCTCATGAATACCGATACCGACGTACCATAGGTGACGCAAAGCTTTGTGGTGAGTAGCCTGAAACCTGAGTATTTATTTTTCCCTCATCCAATCGCAAATTCAGAGCCTGATCGCCGTTCCTATTCAAGCCTTCTTCATGTATCGAATCTGGAGATGTAAGTGACAACTCCTCCATTCTCCATCGGGGCATTATTCACCAGATCCTTTGAATCGCAGTTGCAAATCGCGTGCGATGGTTTTTTATCGTTCCTCTGGTTGGTACCAGCAATTTTCAAGCAGAAAATGGGGCTCATCGCTAACTGTCCTTTCCAAGGCTCCATGCGTCCTCTTCCATTTCGGTGAGCCCGAGCCTTATTCCTTTCCATCTTCGCATCCAGATCTAAACTGAGGATTACAGCCATGGGATTTGTCCTTACCGCCGTCAACTTGATGCGACGCGACAATCCTAATTTTGACACGATCCCAAGGTCGATCGTGGTGGTACGCTCACTCTCACCGTTTCTTCATCAAACATCATGTGTTGACTCTTTCGACAAAGGCACTAATCGTGGTGGATATGACAGCCGGGGTAACAATCGACGTTCTGCTCGCCATAGGGCTCTGCGCAGTCCTCTGCCGCACCTACCTCGAGGTCGTAAGTGGGGTAGCTGGACTCAAATCGTACGTAGCATCTGGTTTTCATACCTTTATCCTCTGATTATAGTCATCTGGTAAATTGCCACAGGGGATTTACTATGATTCAGCGCCTCGTAGTGCTTACAATCAACACTGGTATCTGGACCGCCCTGTTTACCATTCTCGCAATGACCACGGTATGTGTGTCCAATTAGCTTTCCTTCACCCAGTAGACTCACCTTCATGGANTCAATAACTATGTGCGAAAATACGCATACCAGTCCATCAGGTACCCGCTAAAACAAATTCACCTTGTATTCTGTTTTATGATCTCCCCGGTCTACGTCAACATGCTGCTTGCCAACCTGAACGCCCGGTCATTCATCCGCAAAGGCGCCGATGAGGTTATCGATTTCAACAAGTCTGAAGCTTTGTCTGGCAGCTTGAGTAGTATCAGAGTCTGTTCGGTAGGCCGTGCATTTATCTCGCGGTCTTGCATTCTGACGATATGCTTGCTTAGACACGAATGCCTACGCTTACAGGCTCGAAAATCTCCCCCAGGGATGGAAGCTTGCAAATCATCATCGAGAGCACGAGATATGGCAAGGTCGACGATATCTCGAGCCAGCAGTTTCAAGTGTAAGAAACAAGTTGAAGTTAGTCCCAGGACTTTTTCTCGCTGAACGGTGTTTGTATGTAGATGAGGGCTCGAATCATCAGAGCATTGCTTTGATTAACATCCGAGTCGCGATCGTACTCTTCCTTCTTGATATCTGCAGAACTACGTTGACGAAGGTGTGCGTCTTTTACAGGGTACAACAGCATTGGTATTGAGACTTAAACATTTCTTTCCGGCGTCACGAGCTTGAGCAGACCAGCTGTGACCGATGAAGGAGTCTGTATTCGGCTCGCAGGATGAGGTTTGTAAGTTTCCCAACGTTTGCGGTCTGATTCCTTGGTTCCGGCGCNGCAGGCGGATTTGTGTGGTCTTGGGTGGCAAGACTTCGCGACGTTAGGTAACCGGCACTGTCACCCACTGGGTGGGCGGAAGAGGGTATGAAGCAAGGTCTTCTGAACCGGTTGTCGCCTTGAGGTTTCCTTGTTCTCGAGCGTCTAACAATACAGGTTCAAGTTCGTCCCACGATGAATCGAGCATAGGTTTTCAAGATGATTCACGACTGCCATAAAGATATTAGTGGAGAGAACACAACACATCGAGACCGACTAGCAGATCTAAGTCAACAGCTATACACCGCCTTTGGGGTACGATCCTAAAGGTAGGCTCGTTCCTCTGCTCTCCAAATTGGTACATCCTATGGGTTGAAAGGAGAGGTAAGAAGGGGGTGTGAACGCGGCTCGTTAGCGAAAATCGACGCGATCGACAGAGTTCAAAGGTGACTCGAGTGAGGGCGGTCCAGCCAGCGCAGACGTTGAGAATTGGAAACGCTTTATCTCAATCTGGTGAACAGGCGAAGAGGAGGCGTTCGTTTGAATAAACATCTACGAGTCTATGGGAAGTCAGCTAGGTTTCGCGAAAAAATAAGTCCGCCTTACCTACTTCTCTAGTCTAATGTTCGTAAGGGGTACCACAGAATCTGGAGTTGATAGAACATGCAAATCGAATAAGCCAATCTTCTTCCCTTCCCCAAGCTGTCACGTCGCCCTGGCCGTCTAGAGGTGGCCATTTGAGCACAGCGACGCGCTGAGCGAAGACGAAAGAGTAGGCCCAAAGAAGGTGAGCGAAATTTCACTTCTTCGCATCGGCTTCACCCTTGGCCTTTTCCTATCGCATGGATGTCGGAAACTCGACTTGTAAACAATTGGGATTTGAATTCACTCTCAGTAAATTCGGCTACGACGGTCAGTCATAGCTCGATTTCTATACGAGAGATTTCCGAGTTTCGTTGCTCTTGCGTCCCGGGTTCCATCGTAATACCGCCCTCGTAACCGCTGGTCAGCGAGAAGGAGGCAAGAAACCTTGAATTCGTCTTGAGTGAGACCGATGAAGGGGAAGACAGGAAAAGACCGTCGTCGGGGTTGCGGAACTGCAACTTGGCTGCGTCGTCCAGATCGAACATCATGACGCATATGTCATAAAGCCTTCGGACCGCGCGGCGCTTTTCTGTCGATGGTTGTTCTTTTGATGAACAAACCTTGCTCGATGGTCAAAGTTCCATCTTCTTCTTTGTTTGAGGATGTGATTGACTGGAGGCGATGTGCAGGTAGGAAAGATTTCATCCCAATGGCGAGGCAAGAACACAGCTTCAGATCGTAATTTTTCTCCGCGCCGTATATGAAGCCCAGTTTGCTGCCCCTTCGCTCTCCCCACCTTTCACTATATCTTCCCCTCCTCCAGCTCACGTTAGGAGAACACGGTCATGGACTATGATCCCAACCCGGCGTTAGGATGCAGCCCTGCATTCGATTTGGGACCATATATTGGAGCAGCGCTCCTTGGAACCTTCATTTCCATGGCTTTGTGGGGTGCGTTATTACTCAATGGAGAGAGTTCGTTTATCTCACTTTCTTTGGCCGGGTAGGTATTGCGACCATGCAACTGTGCGTAGGAGTCTCATAAACTGTCCTATTACGCTCTGGATACCGTGACTAAGATAAGATCTTCAGTATCCTTTTCTTTGCTAGGTCTGTTCATTTCAACTGCACCGATGAGCGCTGGTATTGACTTGGTGGCTATTAAAGTAAACACCCCGGCGATTCCTGGCGTTTGAAGTCGTTAGTAGTCTGGGTATGGTGAGTTTGATGCCATCCCTGAGACCTCAAATAACAGGCCACTCAAATGTCACAATATAGGGCGATGGACACCATTCACAAGTGCCTCATCATGACAGGAAGTTTGTGACCGGGCCTGGATCGAAAGTAGCAATGACGTTCTGACTCTGTTGACCAGACTACAAGGACATAGTGAGCGGCAACGCCATGAACCCTAGGGCTTCTGGGAGCCGGTAAGTATGCGTTTAGCACTCTTAACGATGATGGAACTGCTTACCGACAATTCCTATCTCAGTGTGATGCTTGTAAGCCCTCCATTTGTTGTGAGAGCACGCTCATGAATACCGATGCCCCATAGGTGATGCAAAGCTTTCCGGTGAGTGACCTTGAACCTGAGTATTTATTCCCCCCTCATCCAATCGCAAATCCAGAGCTTGGTCGCTGTTCCTGTTCAAGCCTTCTTCATGTATAGAATCTGGAGACGTAAGTGCCAACCCCTCCATTTTCTCTCGGGTCCATTCACCAGATCTCTTGAATCATAGTTGCAAATCGCATACGATGGTTTTTTATAGTTCCTCTGGTTCGTATCAGCGTATTTCAAACGGAAATGGATCTCATTATCGCTAACTGTCCTTTCCAAGGCTCCATGCATCCTCTTCCATTTCGGTGAGCCCGGGCCTTATTTATTTGTGTCTTTGCATCCAGATCTAAATCGAGGACCACAGTCATGGGATTTGTCCTTACCGCTGTCAACTGGATACGACGCGACAACCCTAACGCTATCCCAAGGTCGATCATGGTGGTACGCTCACTCTCACCCTTTCTTCATCAAGCCATCATGAGTTGATTTTTCTGCCAAGTCACTGATTGTGGCTGATATGTCAGTCGGGGCGGCAGTCGACGTTCTGCTCGCCATAGGGCTTTGCACGATCCTCTGTCGCACCTACCTCGAGGTCGTAAGAGGGGCACCTGGACACACATCGTAGGTATACGCCTACTTTTATCGCTCTATTCTGATTGTAATCATTTGCTAAATTGTCACAGTGGACTTGCTATGGTTCGGCGGCTCATAGTGCTTACAATCAACACTGGTATCTGGACCGCCCTATTTACTATTCTCACAATGACCACGGTATGTGCGTCCAATTAGCTTTCCTTCACCTAGTAAGCTCACCTTCATGGATCAATAATTCTGTGTGAATTACGCATACCAGTCCATCAAGTACCCGCAAACAAGGATTCACATTGCATTCTGTTATATGATCTCCCCGGTCTATGTCAACATGCTCCTTGCCAATCTGAACGCCCGGTCATTCATCCGCAAAGGAGCCGATAAGGTTGTCGATTTTAACAAGTCTGAAGCTTTATCTGGTAGGCTGAGCAGTATCAGAGTCCGTTCGGTAAACCGTGCTTTTACTTTGAATGAGTCTTGGATTCTGATGATATGCTTGCTTAGCCACGAATGCCTACATTTATAGGCTCAGCAGTCTCCCCCGGGGATGGAAGTTTGCAGATCACCATCGAGAGCACGAGATATGGCGAGGACGACGATATCTCAAGCAAGCAGTTTCACCTAGTGTAGTGTAAGAAACAAGTCGGAGTCAATTCCACCAGGACTCTTTCTTGCCGAACCGTGTTTCTATATCGAGGAGCATTCAAATCTTTAGAGGATTATTTTGACTTACATCTTTGTGACCGTTCCCTCCCTTCTTGATATTTGACGACGTGGACAAAGGGTGCATCTTTTCCTGGGGTATAAAAGTATTGAATATTGATATTTAATCAATTGTTTCTGACCTCACGAGCTTGAGCAGACCAGCTGTCACCAACAGAGAGTTATGTATTCGGCTCAGGCTCGCAGGATGAGGACTGTAGCTTCCACTAATGTTTGCAGCCCGATTCTCCAGGCGCACTGTACGGGTACAATGCCGCCAGGCCGAGCTCGCAAATCCCTTGCCACACAAGACCACACACAACTGGAGAACCCAACGACCCCGTTGACTGTCGTCGTCAGGTTGCGAAACTGCAACTTGGCTGCGTCGTCAAGATCAAACATACTCACATCCATCGACGCATGAGGTCACATATATGCATAAAGCCAGACCGCGCGGCGCCTTTCTGTCCATGGTCCGTCGTTCTTTTGATGAACAAACTTTGCTCGATGGTTCAAATGTTCAAGTTCCATCTTCTTCTTTGTTCAAGGATGTGATTAACTGAAGTTCTTGCGGGCAGTATGCGGGCAGCAAAGATTTCATCCGAATGGCGAGACAAGAACACAGCTTCAGAACGTAACCCTTCCCCACCCGTATATGAAGCCCAATTCGCCGCCCCTTCGCTCTCCCCACCTTTCACTATCCCTTCTCCTCCTAGCTCACGTTAGGAGAACGCGGCCATGGACTTCGATCGTAACCCGGCATTAGGATGCAGCCCACATTCAATTTAGGACCATACATCGGAGCAGTGCTCCTTGGAACCCTCGTTTCCCTGGCTTTGTGGGGTGCGTCGTTGTTCGATGCAGAGATTCCAATTATCTCACCTCTTGGCCGGATAGGTATCGCGACCATGCAACTGTGCGCAGGAATCTCATAAGCTGCCCCGTTATGGTCTAAATATTAAGATAAGATCTTCAGCATCCTTTTCTTTGCTAGGTCTGTTCAATTCAGCTGCGCCAATGAGCTCTCGTATTGACTAAGTGTGTATTGAAGTAAACATCCCGGCGATTCCTGGCGTTTGAAGTCATTGGTAGCTTGAGTATGGTGAGTTCAATGCCATCCTTTTGCCGTCAAAGCGAAGGGCACTCAAATGTCACATTATAGGGCGATGGACACCGTTCTCAAGTGCCTTGTCATGACAGGAAGTATGTTATCGGGCTAAGAATCGAACGTCACGATGGCATTCTGAGTCTGTTGCTCAGTCTACAAGGACATAGTGAGCGGCAAAGCCATGGACCCTACAGCTCAGAGGGACCGGTAAGCATGACTTCGGCAAACTCAAGGACGAACAGAATTGCTCACCGACATTTCCTGTCTCAGCTTGATGATTGTAAGCCCTCCATTTTTTGTGAGAGCATGCCCATGAAGATTGATGTACCATAGGTGATGCAAAGCTTTCCGGTGCGTGGCCTGGAGATTGAGTGCTTATCTTGCCTCATCCAATCGCAATTAAGAGCTTGGTCGCCGCTCCTATCCAAGTCTTCTTCATGTATCGAATCTGGAGATGTAAGTGCCAATCCCTCCGTTCTCTCTTGGGGTCCATTCACCGGGTTGCTTGAATCACAGTCGCAAATCGCGTGCGATGGGTTTTTATAGTCCCTCTGGTCCGTAGCAACATTTTTCAAATGGAAATGGAGCTAATCGTCAACTGTCATTTTCGAGGCTCCATGCATCTTCTTCCATTTCGGTGAGCCCAAGCCTTATTCCCTCCCGTCCTTGGATCCAAATCTGAACTGAGGACCGCAGTCATGGGATTTGTCCTTACCACCATCAACTGGATACGGCATGAAAAACTTGATTTTAACTTGATTCCAAGCTCGATCATGGTGGTACGCTCACTTTCACCATCCCCACATCAAGCCATCATGAGTTAATTCTTTCAACAAAGGCGCTGGCTACAGCTGACATGACAGTCGGGGCAACAGTCGACATTCTGCTCGCTATAGGGCTCTGCACGGTCCTCTGGCGGACCTACCTCGACGTCGTGAGCGGGGTAGCTGGACTCAAATCGTACGTACACGCCTTCTTTTCATCCCTCTGTCTTCTGATTGTGGTCATTTGGTCCATTGCCGCAGTGGACTTGCTATGATTCAGCGCATCGTAGTGCTTACCATCAACACGGGTATCTGGACAGCCCTGTTTACCACTCTTGCGATTGCCGCGGTATGTGTGTGCCATTAACTTTCCTTCACCCAGTAAACTCACCTGGGCCTTCACGTTTTATATGTGGAAATGCGCGTACCAGTCCATCAAGTACCCGCGAACAATGATTCACATTGCCTTCTGTTTTATCACCTCCCCGGTCTACGTCAACATGCTCCTTGCCAACCTGAACACCCGTTCATTTATCCGCAAAGGCGCCGATAAGGTTATCGAGTTCGACAAGTCTGAGGCTTTATCTGGAACCCCGAGTGGTATTAGAATCCGTTCGGTGGGCCGTGCTTACTTTGATTTATCTCACCGTCTTGGCATTCTGACGATATACTCGCTTAGACTCGAATGCCTATGCTGGGAGGCTCAAGAATCTCGGCAAGGGACGAAAATTTGCAGATCATCATCGAGAACACGAGATATGGCAAAGACGACGACATCTCGAACAAGCAGTTTCAAGTGTAAGAAACAAGTTGAAGTCAATTCCAACAGAACACTTTCTTGCTCAACCGTGTTTGTACGTCGAGGAGCACTTCAATATTCAGAGCATCGTTTTTTTTACATCTTCGTGACCATCCATACCCTCCCGATATCCGACGACGTGGACGAAGGGTGCATCTTTTACTGGGTGTAAAAGTATTGAGTTTTGGCATTTAATCAACGTTTCTGACTCCATGAACTCGAGCAGACCAGCTGTCACCAACGAAGGTTACGCATTAAGCTCGCAGGATGTGGGTTGTAGCTTTTCCTAATGTTTCCGGTCTGATTCGCTTGGCGCATAGGCAAGTACAATGCCACCAGGCTGAGCTCGCGAAGCCCTTGCCACACAAGATCATACAAAAATGTCGAACCTGGATCGAATCATCCTGGTCTCGAGCCCCACTCGACAACGCTCTGGATGTTTTCTTCAATCTGTTGGCATCCAACAACGCTTTCTTGTCTCTCAGGAGTTCAACGACATTTTCTTCAAGTTGATTGACTGCTGGAGGCTTTCTTCAACTCACAGATGCCCAGTGCTTTCTTGAATCCCTGCGTTCAGTGACCCACATCTCCAAGGGGCTCACAAATCCGAATGCCTATCGGTCTGCCGCCGCGGTATAAGTATCCGGAATGGCTGTAACAGTGGGAACTTCCCTGACGGCGCGGCGCTTTTCTGTCCATGGTCTGTCGTTCTTTTGATGAACAAACCTTGCTCGATGGGCCGTGACTCGGGCTCCATCTTCTTCTTTGTTTCGGAAGGACGTGATTAACTAAAGCTCGTGGAGGCGATATGCTGGCAGGAAAGATCTCATTAATCCGAATCGCAAGGTACAGCAACGTAACATTTCTTCACGTCGCATATCAAGCCCAATCCGCCGCTTCTTTCCTCTTCCCACCTTTTGTATCTCTTCCCCTCTCCAGCTCACGCTGGGAGAACGCGGCCATGGACTTTGATCTTAACCCGGCATTGGGATGCAGCCCCACATTTGACTTAGGACCATACATTGGAGCAGTGCTACTTGGAACCTTCCTTTCCCTGGCGTTGTGGGGTGCGTCATTGCTCGATGCAGAGACTTCATTTATCTCACCCATTGGGCCGGATAGGTATTGCGACTATGCAACTGTGCGTAGGGGTCTCATCAAACTTCACATCATGCCCTGGATACTAAACAAGATCTTCAGCATCCTTTTCTTTGCTAGGTCGGTTTATTTCGGCATGATCGACGAGCTCTCGTATTGACTTGATGGGTGCTAAAAGTAAACACCCCGGCGATTCGTGGCGCTTGAAGTCATTGGTAGTCTGGGTATGGTGAGTTCAATGCCGTCTTTCGGCACTGAAAGAACAAGCCACTCAGGTACCATAATATAGGGCGATGGACACTATTCACAAGGGCCTCATCATGGCGGGAAGTATGTCACCGGGCCCATTGAACGCAACGATGACATTCTAACTCCATTGCTCAGACTACAAGGATATAGTGAGCGGCAGAGCCATGAGCCCTACAGCTCCCGGGAACTAGTAAGCATGAATTTGATACACTAAACGATTAATACAATCACTCATGATATTTCCTGTCTCAGCGTGATGATCGTAAGCCCTCCATTTGTTGCGAGAGCACGCTCCTGAATACTTACATACCGTAGGTGACGCAAGTTTTTATAGTGAGTGGCCTGGAACCTGAGTATTCATCTTCCCTCATCCAATCGCAAATTCAGAGCTTGGTCGCTGTTCCTGTTCAAGTCTTCTTCATGTATCGAATCTGGAGGTGTAAGTCTCAATCCCTCCATTCTCTCTCAGTGTCCATTGACCGGATCGCTTGAATCACAGTTGCGAACCGCGTGCGATGGTTTTTTATTGTTCCGTTGGTCCGTGCCAGGGTTTTATGAACAGAAAAATGGAGTTCATCGCTAACTGCCCCTTAAGGCTCCATGCATCCTCTTCCATTTTGGTGAGCCCGAGCCTTATTCATTTCGTCCTTGCATTCAGATCTAAGCTGAAGATAACAGTCATGGGATTTGCCCTCACCACCATCAACTGGATACGACGCGACAACCCTAACGCGATCCCATTTTCAATCCTAGCGGTACGTCCACTCTCACCATTTCCTCATCAAGGCATGAGTTGATTCTTCTGGAAAAGGCACTAGTTGTGTCTGATATGACAGTCGCAGCAGCAGTCGACGTTCTGCTCGCCATTGGGCTCTGCACGGTCCTCTGGCGGACCTACCTCGAGGTCGTAAGCGGGGTAGCTGGACTCAAATCGTACGTACACGTCTGCTTTTTAATCCCTTTATCTTCTCACTATAGTCGTTTGCCACATTTCCGTAGTGGACTTGCCATGATCCAGCGCATCGTATTGCTTACCATCAACACGGGTATCTGGACCGCCCTGTTTACCATTCTCACAGTGGCCACGGTACGTTCGCCACACCGCTCCTCTACCTTGTAACCTCACCTACATTGATCAATGAAAACTGACATGGAATTGCGTATACTAGGCCATCAAGTACCCGCGATACCTTATCCACACCGCATTCTGTTTCATCATCTCCCCGGTCTACGTCAATATGCTCCTTGCCAACCTGAACGCCCGTTCATCCATCCACAAAGGCGCCGATGATGTTATCGAGTTCAACAAGTCAGAAGCGTTATCTGGCACTTTGAGTAGTATCAGATTCCGTTCGGTGCGCCGTGCTAATTTTGATTTATCTCGTGTTCTTGCTTTCTGACGATATGCTTGCTTAGACTCGAATGCCTACGTTGACAGGTTCAAGGATCTCGGCGGGGGATGGAAATTTCCAGGTCATAGTGTTCGAGAGAGGTGATGATATTTCAACCAAGGATGACAAGCAGTCTCCGGTGTAAGTCACACTATGCTGTTAGTTCCACATGTGTATCAGGCATCGCGGCGCGTTCGCTCAGCTCTGGAATGGCTCTTCAAGGATTCCAGTCGTCGGATTCCTGTAGCCTTTTTCTGATTCCCGATTCCTGTCTGGACCTCGTGCCTCTTTATTGTGCCCGCTATCACATATACTACTCGCACAGTGGTCGCCAAATTCGACGATCATTATTGCCTTCCACTCATTACTCTAGATATCGTATCTCTCTCAGATAATACTAGTATATAATATCCTCTTGGTCACTATGTTGTAACCAAGGCATTCGGGACATCGTTCATTTGTCCAAGAGGATTATGTTGGGCTTGAAACGTTCGCCCTTGATGCGTGATCGATTCTGTCTTCGCCAAATCAACGATCCTTTGCGCAATGGATTTGCTCCTCGCGATGGCTTGAACTCTCCAAACTCATCCAGACCCGTCACGAACGCAACAAAAATGGACCAAGTTGAAGTTTCGCTGTCCTGTCCAAAGACCAACCAGTACCGGAGATATGAAACTGTCCGACGAAGCCGTTCATCTTGCAGCTGGGATGATGGTTGCCGGCTACACGGAGGTTGTAGGGACTGTGCGGTCAATACAACACAGACGCGTGAAAGGTCGCAGAGATTTCTGCGCGTGTTTTTTCGCAGGTGGGCGTTTTGGCGGGCATGGTGCATATCCCCCCCTCAGTCTGTAAATCAACTTCGCACGACGTTGGATCCTGACTCTCCCACCTCATACCTTGCTTGGGACCCACCGATTCAGTTCGGTATCTGATCCTGATACGAAAGAGGTCACTGGGTTTGTGCTTACATTGGAAATGGGCGGTGATGTGCTGACAACGGTGACATGTGCTGGCACGATAAGCGCGCCTAGGTCAGTATATACTCGATTGGGGCTAAGCGCTCAGCTATCAGGGTTGAGATGGAAACCCGGCTTTGTTTCAAGAGCAAGGTTCTGTCAGGCGATGGATGTGATGTTTTGTTTCTACGATGAATTATAAGATGAAAGGGACTTCTTGGAAGGGTGCCCTTTGCTGTTCTCCTCCGTCTTCTTCTACATCCTCCAATTCCTCCAGCAGTCGCCATGAAGGGATAGAGGCGGCCCGAGAGCCCAACAAATCTGGCCACAGAAAGCAATATATTGTCCCCAATCATGGTCATCGATCGTGATCTTCCACCTGCTTATCAAGCTGAGGTGGCGGAAAGTTCTGGTGTGTGAGGAACTGTGATTTCCTTAGCCGACCACGAATTGAAGTCATCCTATGAGAAGTATCTGGTGCTTCAAACTATCAGTCCATCGATGGAAATCGCTCGAGTGAACGGCCACAGCAAGGACAGAGCACTCCTCGCAAGCCGGAAAGCTTCAGCGAAACGTGCCACTCCCCCCAACTGTTTTGTCGCCACCACCAGGTTCGATATACCAGGATCATTTCGACCATAGACCAGCGAGAAAATATGACGACGCTCCTGATTTCGTTGTCACTGCCGAAAAGAAGCGTCGGGTTTGTAATCGGAGAACTCTTCTCATTGTTGGAATCATTACTTTCCTGGTCGTCGCCCTTTCAGTTGTCCTCCCAGTCTACTTTAAAGTTGTCAAGGTGAAGTGCAAGCCGCAGCTCCCAGCCACGGGACAACCTATACGAGGAGGGAATGGCTCGCAGGTTATCATGGATGACGGATCGCAGTTTATTTATTTGAATCCGTTCGGTGGTTACATCAGCAAAAAGTCGGTCAGCAGAGAACCTAGTTCTTCCCGAGCTCTATCTAAGATATTGGTAGATCAGTTCAAATCACTATGATGTTGGACAGAGCTGCGTTTCGTCGGATTTGTTGCAGGGGAGATCTGGCAATAACATCCCGACGGTTTCCAGA